>JAXCLQ010063215.1:0-15772 GCA_035584115.1 Cedrela odorata | reverse complement strand
TATATGTACACTTGTATGTATATAAAAAGAAAATTTTTTGTGGACTAGAAATGTTTAAGTTTTGTGTAAATAAAAGAGTAACAATATATATATATTATATGTGTTTATGTATTAGTAGTTAGTAAGAAACAAGTGTGACATATAAGGTCAGCATATCCATACTTGGAAAGGGGTTTCATATGCCTTTTAACTTTATCTATGACTAAGTTATAGTCACCTTGGTCTTATTATTGTTGCTCTGATAACTCAGCTTCAGGTGTCTTTATAGACTCGTTAGAAATCTCAGGAACATTTATCTTTTGGTATGTTAGCTCTACCTCGAAATGAACATGTTCAGTCCCTTTTTGTTGTGCTTCCATATCAGATTTTGTTGATAACCTGCCACTCATCAGTTCTTCTTCATGGAAAGCCTCATCCCTACTTACAATACATTTCCCATGCCTTCTATCATAACACCACAGCTTATAACATTTCACACCATTTAGATAACCATTGAACACTCCTTTAATAGCCCTTGGATCTAGCTTTCTCTGCCTAAGATGTGCATAAGTTGTACATCTGAAAACTCTCAAATATTTCAGGCTAGGTGGATATCCATTCCACAATTCTTCAGGGGTTTTGAAGTTTAGTGCAGTGACTGGACATCTGTTGAGAAGATAAGCAACTGTTGACACAACTTCTACCCAAAATAATTTGGACAAACTAGCACTTATCAACATACACCTCGCTCTCTGAATCAAGGTTCGATTAAGCCTCTCAACCAGGCCATTTTGCTGAGGTGTATGCCTTATTGTCCTATGTCTCTTTATCCCATTCATTTTTCAGAGTTCATCAAAGGAATTGCTGCAAAATTCCATGTCGTTATCTGTTCAGAGCACTTTTATCTTCTTGTTTTTCTAATTTTCAACTAATACTTTCCATTCTTTGAATCTTTCAAAGACTTGATCTTTGGTCATCAAGATGAAGTCCTTTCTCTCTAAGATGTCCCAACCGATGGTGCCACAATAATATCTTATCAGTTTGTACCTTTTCTACAATTCCTGCCTCACCTGATTTTGCAGAACCATTCAGCACATAAAATCCATTCTTTTTAGTCCCTTTAAGTAACACCAAAGAACCTTTAAGTACTTTCAATGTTCCATTTTCTGCCTTAATCACACATCCCATTTCGTCAAACATTCCTAAAGAGATCAGGTTTCTTTTAAGTTCAGGCACAAACCTAACTTTATGCAGTTCTCTACATATGTCATCTTCTAAGTTCAACTTAATGCTCTATATTCCTCTTACATCACATGCCATATCATTCCCCATTAACACTTTTCCTCCATTAAACAATCTCAACTCAAAAAATAAATCTTTATGAGGGCACATGTGAAAAGTACAACTTGAGTCAAGAATCCATTCTCCTATAGGTTTTCCATTTGAGGCAACTAACATGAAAGCATTCTTGAAATCTTCATCTGTAATAACTTCTGCTTATGCCTATTTGTTGATGAAATTCTTCTTATTTTTGGAATGTTTTCTTTCAGGGCAATCTTTTCTAAAATGCCCTTCTTTGTGACAATGAAAACATTTTAGCTTTTTTGTTTTGGACTTGGACTTGTGTTCTTTGTTGGCTTTATAATCTTTCTTCTCTGTTCTTCCTCTCCCTAACAAACCTTCTCCAGTACCGGACTCCTTTGCATCAGCCTTTTTACTTAGCTCTTTTAAACTCAATGCTGACTTAACATCATCCATTGATAATGTATCTCTTCCATAAAGCAATGTTTCAACAAAGTGCTCGTAACTTGGTGGTAAGGAAGTCAAGACTATTAAAGCTTGATCTTCATCCTCAAATTTTATATCTATAGTCTCCAAATCTAAGATAATTTTGTTGAAATCATCTAGGTGCTACTTTAAATATTCTCCTTCTTCAAGCTTAAAAGCATATAACTATTTCTTCAAATAAAGCCGATGAGCCAAGGATTTTCACATATATCTTGACTCCAAATTATTCTAGAGTGTTATGGCTGTCGTTTCTTTCGATACTTCACGCAAGACTCCGTCACCTAATGATAAAACAATGGCATTGTGGGCTTTCTCCATAATGTCTCTTTTCTTTATTTCTTTAAGATCAACTGACATGTTCTCTTCACCTAACAAAGCTTCTTCCATTCCCTTGTGAATGAGAAATGCTTTCATCTTCAATTTCTAGAGGCCAGTGAATTTTTCAATCGAAAATTTAGACCAACTCATTCTTGAATGTCCTCCTCAGGCTCTAATACCAACTGTTGAAAGAATAACCTCAACTCTTTGGTGAATAATCAATTAACAAGCATTCTAAGAACACAGTTTCAACTTCTAGAACAAAGGATCAACGAATCAAACAATATGAAGCAAAAAGCTAAAGAAAACCAGAAGAAGAAAAACAAGAAAATCAAGAAAAACATCTATTTTATTTAGCTAAAAACTCCTGTATAATGCTCTATTTCTACCTATTAAGGTTAATAGTAATACACAGCTTATATACCTGATATACTACACGTGCTACAAGTCTATTTGTTCCATCAACAAATGATTTAACTAACCTTAACAACTAACAATATTCCTTTATAGACTTTAACGGCTAAAAAAACTGAATTAACTCCTTTAGTTGTTGTTATTGTTATTCCTATTATTATTATTTTATCTCTAAACTAAAGATCCTGTAGGGATATTTCAGTAACAATTTAAAAGAAAAGTAATTCAAAGCAACCCAAAGGAACATTATTAAAAATATAATAATAAAAATAAATAAATAAACAAAAACCTTTAAAGTTTGAAGAGTTTACCTTAAGCATGTCAGATTGGAAGTGGAACAAATAAACAAAATATTTTTGCTTTAAATTTCTAAAATAAATTTTATTGTACGATGACCCCTCCTCATATTTATAAAGTGAATGTTTGACCGCTTAATTTACTAACTGTTTAAAACTTCAGCCTTTTCTACTTTACATTTTTTATATCCCCCGATCTATTGTGGCTTCGTCACTACATGCAGCAACTTTGTCATACATTACTATTATTAGTATTTTAAAAATAATAATTAATTAAGCCTTTCTTTATTTAAAAGTCAAAATAATAAATGAAAATTTTCATTATAATTATTTTCGCTATCTTTTATTTGACATTCATCATTTAAAAGATAATAAACTTTTATAAATTTTAAAATAATTATTATAAAATTTTGTCATTTATTCGATTATTGGTGGCTTAATTGAGGGCAAATATCAAGTTCAATTATTAACAAAAACATCAAGAACATCCTAGAATTACTGTTTCCCTCTATGATTATTATTATTATTTAAAATGTAATTAGTACTTATCTTGACTATAACAACTTATTGTTAGTTTAAGAAATTGTCATCGAGAGAGAGAGACAGATACACAAAGGTAATTGTTTCAAGCATATCTCACCATGTGAACTCTTTTTCAATTCAAAAATAAAAATTTATTGTTGCGTCCAGATCATTACACGTAATTAATCTATTTTTTATTTATTAAATATATATCCAATTACTAGTTTCATCTAGCCGTCATAATTTAATATTTTATTAATACGTGTACTAAATTTGAGTCATGCTACAATCCATAGAATACATATATGCAATAAATATATGAAAATTGAACAGCTTCCCACTTTTACGTACTCGTTAAATTGCATGAATTTACAATTTAAGTATCGTAGTAGATCTACAACTATTGTAATGTAGCTCTCTCTTAATTAAAATTATATTTTAAATGATGTAATATTTATTAAATTAATAATATATTTTTCATAATTTTATTACATTGTCAATTTTATTATTGTTTAATAAATGATATTAGTTACATAAAAATTTAAGACATATAATATTACTTTGAATGTTTATGTTTACCACAAATTTATTTTTACTCCTTAAGTTTCTCTCAAATAATCGTCTTAGTCAACAATAACAACAACTTTTTGGCCAACTTTATCGGTTTATTAAATAAGTTCATAATTTATTTTCTTCGTATGAGATCATATGTCTCACCCAAATAAAAAGTCTTTCTTTATTAAATATATATCAAACTATTACGTTCAGGTAGCTGCCATAATTTAATGTTTTATTAATACATGTGTCAAATTTGAGTCATGCTACAGTCCATTGAATAAAGACGCAATTAGTAGATGAGAATCGGCAACTGCCCACTTTTACATAGCCGTTAAATTGCATGAATTTACAATTCAACTATTACAGTGAACCAATGGTACTTTACAATAGTTATAATGTAGCTCTATCTCTATAAATCAAAATTTTATTTTAAATGATGTAATATTTATTAAATTTATAATACATTTTTAATAATTTTTAAAATTATTTATTATATAGTTAATTTTATCATAGTTGAGTGGATGATATTAAATATAATAAAAATTTAAGACATGTAATATTGCTTTTAATCTTTATACCTACTTTAAATTTGTCTTTATTCTCTGTGTTTCTCCAAATCAAAAATATCAATATTTCTGTGGCCAACTTTGTCCACTTATTAAATAAGTTTATGATTTATCTTCTGCATCTGAGACAAGATTTGATGTGTCACGTAATCAAAAGTCTATTCCACGAATTAATTTGCTTACGGATAAAACATCAAATCACATTGTTATCACAAGTGTTTCTTTCTTTCACCGATCATACTCATTCATGGGAAAACACAAACAAAAAGTTTATTCCATGAATTAATTTTCTTACAGATAAGAGATCAAATTAATTGCTTCACACGTTATTATCACAAGTTTTTCTTTCTCTCACTGGTCATACTCAGTCATGGGAAAACACAAAGAGAATTTGATTTTTCTCATAGTTGTCAAATGAATAAGAACAAACTCATGTTACTGGAATTGGTTGATTTGATTTAGGGGTCAGAAATTAAATTGAATTAATGAGGCAAATACTCTATAGGAATTATGGACCAGCTTTGAAGTATGTAGTTTTACAGAAAATTAAGCTAGAAACTCAATAAATAAGTTCACGATCAATAAAAAATAAAGAAAGACAAAAAAAATATATTCACAAATTACGTGTTAAGTTATAGAAGATCTACTTTTATAAAAGAAACATTAATTAATATTTGAAAAAAAAATAAGAGATTAAAATTTAATAATGTTATAGAGGAAATAAAAAAATTAAAAAATTTTCATAATATGATAAAAACTAAACAAATTTAAATACGAAAATTTTAACTATTAAGAGATTTAAAGTAATACATTATGGTCCTAAATAAATATGACCTAGTAAAAAAAAATTTTAAAAATGTTGTAATTGTTGGGCATCACCGCCTGTTATGATTGGCCGATATGCCACCACTTTTTATTGCTTTTACGTATTCCACATTGAGAAATTGCACAAACTCCTCTCCATACTTTTACTGTATACGCTTGCCCTCTATTCAGTTTTACTACACATTGAAATGGAAGATTTTGTGCTTATGTTAGAAACATTCATCCTGTTTCTAATTTATTTACTAGTTGATACATTAAAAAAAAAAAATTATTATACTATAACGGACATGTGAATATTTTACCCTTTAATTTAAGAACTACTGTTTTTAAATTTTAACCCTTTTAACTTTACATTTTTTTTAATATTTTCATGATTTATTTTTACTCCACCACATATATGTCTTTGTTAAATATTCTTTAATTTTTATTTATTTAAAAGTCGAAATAATTAATAAAAAATTTTCATTATATATATATATATATATTTGTTATCATTTGTTTGACATTCATCATTTAAATAATAAATTTTTATATTTTTTAAAATAATTACCGTAAAATTTCAGTATCTGAGCCATTATTGATGGTTTAACCGAGGGTCAATCTCTCTGCCCATTTGAGGGTGTCACCTTCCGAATACTGGAGAGATAAAAATAAAGTATATCGACCAACACTTCTTAAAGCCTCTAGAAAACATAAGGGTTGATATCCCCAAGAAGATATTCTGATTATATACATTAACTATGCCAACACAAGGCATAAGCAGTAGTATCCATTTCAATTTCCTTCTTCATCCATGGAAAAGTACCAAGGACACTAATAAATGAGTAAACTCAGCTCAGCTCAGCTCAGTATCGGAATTACCCTGGAAAATGTCAGAATTGCAAATCGGACAAAAATAAATGAGTAAAAAATATAATTAAGAAGCATACATTCCATACAGAATTTTCATGTTCCTCTAATTCCACCGAACCGGGAATTATTTTAATATCACTGTAAATCCCATGATCATAACAACCTTATGACCATTAACACCATAAAAGTCAAGAGAGATTTTCGAACAACCCAAAATTTTTCTAATCTCGCGTTAATTTTCTACTGTCTTTTGGACTTGGTCTTCAGTTACGAGAAGTCAAAGTGACAGCCATAAGCTAGTTTTTTTCAAGCTTAAGATCAAGCGTGTTCTCTCGAATCAAAGATTTCTTCTTAGCAGCAATGAAATTTTCTATAGTCATCCTGAACTCTTCACTGCTCAAATCATCCATCTCACAATATCTCCTTGCTGCCACTTCACGCTTGATCATCGTCTCTGATCTCCGTAGCTCTCTCCGGTTCTCCCTGTCAAGTCTCTCCGATCGAGTCCTCCTGTACTTCTTCGTCTCAGTTACAGCTTCAACCATTTTCTGCTGAGCTGGAGAAACCATTTGCTTTGGTTTACAATCCTTCATTGTCATAGCAACGACCATATCTTTCTCAACTGGAGAATTAACCGCATTATCCACGTACACAATTTGTTTGTCAATCACCTTATTTTCCGGTCTCGAAGAGTAATCGTCAGCGGTGAAGCTCCCGCGAGGGACATTATTGGTGGTGACGGTGACGGTGACGTTCTCGTCGTAGAAATCAGGTTTGGTAGCTTTTTGGGAGGGCAAAACGGAGATGACCATAATGAGAAGGTTGATAGAGATGAAAACGTTCAAAGGCTTTCCCAAAACGGCGACGTGATGGCGAAAAAACTCGCTGGCCATTTCATTGGCGACCGGGATGTATGTATAAGAAGACCATGAGAGCACAGCCAAAGCAGCAAAAACTTCGACGAAGAAAAGAAAGTTTTTAAACCTATTGTGACGATTGAACCTTCTCATAGCTTCGGCATTCTCAGATTTGATGCTGATAAATTCGAAGGAATACATGACTGAGGAATGATTATGAATTGTAGGAGAGAAAATGAAATGGCTTTGAGAGTAAAGGCTGGAAAGAAGTCTATATACAGAGAGAGAAGGAGTGAGCGCGAAGAAAGACCAAAGAGGAAGATTTTCGTAATGGGCGAGATAGGGAGGGACAATGATGAATTGTGAGAGAACGGAGATTACGGTAAGCGTAAGATATGGTTCAAAATTCGGAAAAAATCCAAAAATAACCTTAATTTACACCTTATTTACATTTATGACCTGACCAATTTACACTTAAACAAAAAATTAAAATAATACACTTCTTTCTAACTATAAAAATATATCATTCTTTTAAGTTTTCAGTATTTACACTTTCAATATTTTAACATTTCAATATTTTGTATATCGGTAAAAAATTCGAGTATTCCAACAATAAATATAAATACAAAAGTGAGTTTTTGTGCTTTAATTTTGAATAATCTTTTTATTAATTTTAATATAAATATGTACGTGGAATTTATCGTGGTTAATGTTAGAATTTATTTGAGTTGTATATAACATTAATTGTTAAATTATATGATAACAAAATTGAAACAATAGAAAGTTGAGGATATATAGAAAATAGAGAATAAACTTTTCCACTTTTCATTGATAAACAAACAGCTTATAAATAGGCTAACACATAACTAAAAGCAACATGAAAAATAAGCACAATCCCACGTTAAAACAAACTCTTATAACTAGGTAAACAAACTAAAAAACAGGATAACCTACGTCTCAACAATCCTTCCCTTAAATTGATATTCCAAACATAATATCTAGTTTAATAAGAGTTAAACTTTGAAGCTCTATCCCTCAAATTGAAACATTTGAAGTACAAATACCAAGTAGCTTCCTGAGCTTCTAAAATGCTAGAAACTTGAGAGGCTTGGTTAGAATATCAGTGATCTGGTTTTCACTTCTGCAGTAAATAAGATTAATGACTCCATCATTCGTGAAATCCCTCAATAAATGAAACTTCACATTTATGTGCTTGCTTCGACCATGTAAAACTAAATTTTTTGAAAGCTTTATTGTTGAGCTGTTGTCACAATAAATTTGAGTAAGTCCATCCTCCTTGAAATGCAACTCTTTAAGGATTTTGTTTAGCTATTTAAGCACAAGTTGTTGCAGCAACAAATTCACCTTTAGTGGATAATAATGTGACAATAGATTGCTTCTTTGATGACTATGAAACAGCTCATGTCCCCATCATGAAAACATACCCATATGTGTTTTTTCAATCATCTAAATCTCCTACATAATCGCTATCTGTAAAACCAAGCAAATATGAATTTTCACCTTTCTTGTAAAATGCTGGTCTTCTTCGAACACGTTGTGGCCCTTATGATTCTGCTACAAGTGGGCTTTGATTAGCTATTGAAACATTTTGAGTGACTTTCTCTTTCTGCTCATTCTCTAGAGGCTGTTGCCTTTTTTCATTGTCATCAAAATCTACTGGAATATTTTCTTTAACACCATTTTGATTCCGTGACTAGGTGTCTTTTTCATCAAATACCACATCACGGCTGATGATAATTTTCATGGTGTTAGGATTGTATAGTTTGTAAGCTTTTAACTTATCACTAACACCAAGAAAAATGTATTTTTCTCCCTTATTATCTAGCTTTTTCCTCTTCTTATCTAGAATATGGGAATAGACAATACACCCAAAAATTCAGAAATAATCTACAGCAAGTTTCCTTCCACTCCATGCTTCCTCTGATGTCATATTTTGAACAACAAGTGTGGAACTTCTATTCAATAAATGAATGCTTCAATTAACTACTTCAAGCCAAAAACTTTTTGGAGTGCCACTTGTTGTCAAAAGGCTTCACACCATATTCATAATAGTGTGGTTCTTCCTTTTGCATACACCATTCTATTTTGGTGTATATGTTGCTGTAAGTTGTCTCTTGATTCCATGGTTCTCACAAAAAATTACAAATTCATATGAGTTATATTCTTCATTGCGATCTGTGCGAAGAACATTTATTGGGTTGCCAACTTCTTTCTCAACAAGAGTTTTATAGCTTTTAAAAGTTACGAAAGCTTCAGATTTTTCTTGTAAAAAATAAACTCATATCTTACGACTATAATCATCAATGAAGGTAATTATATATTTTTAACCACCATTAGAATGTAGTGTTATTGGCCCACAAATGTCGAAATGAACAAGCTCCAATACCTTTTTCGCTCTCTAAGATTTTTCTTCCGAAAATTGATTACGGTGTTGTTTGCTAACAACACATTCTTCACAAACTTGAGAAGAAGCTTTAATTTAAAGAAGCCCCGTCACCATGTTCTTTTGTTGTAGCATTTTCAATCCACTAAAATTCAGATGCCCATAGCAAAAATGCCTAGCCATGCCTCATCTTTTAATTTTGCTGAGAAGCACGAATAAGCAGTGTTGTGGAGATAAAGTGGGAACATACGATTCGCCGTCATGTTAACTTGAGCAATTAAGCCTAACTTAGTGTCTTGAACATGACATACTCCATATTTGATAAAAATCTCGTATCCTTTTTCTTGTAACTGACCCACACTAAGCAAGTTGGTCTTTAAATCTAGCACAAAAAGAACATTAGCGATAGCAAGAGTGGAATTTCCTTTGGTTTGAATTGTTACCTTTCCTTTTACCATAATAGAAATTGTAGAGTTATCACCAAACTTGACAGTGTTGTGAAAAGACTCGTCCAAGTCTAAGAATACATTTTTATCTCCACACATGTGGTTGCTGCATCCAGTATCTAAATACCATATATTTTGTTAAGTTTCTTCCTTCACATGACACACCATCAAAAGAGACACGTCTTCTTCTTTTTCAGCAAAGTTAGATCTTTCTTCACTTTATCTATTCAAATTAATTCAACATTCTGACTGATAATGCCCATACCTATGACATCTGTAGCATTCAACATTAGACTTGTCTGCTGAATTTGGTCTACTATTTGTTAAATGCTAGCCATTACGTCATCTTTCTTTTCTTTGAAATTGATTATCTTGGTGCTGATGGTGTCGTTGATTTCTATGATCATTGTTTTCTCTACCTCTGCCTTTGCCTCGTCTTTTATCTCCTTTTAATGCCGAGTGATTTTCTATTGAGGTCTTCAAAGCTTACTCCTCTTTCTCTTGCTGGTTGATTTTAAACTCATAAACTAACAAAGAACTTTGCAATTCATCAATTGACAATTCATCAATATCATTAGATTCTTCTATGGAACAAACAACAAAATTAAATTTTGGTGTCAAGGATCGAAGAATCTTCTCTACTATGATCACGTCCTCTATTTTGTCACCGTGGATTTGCATCTTGTTCACAATCGCCATTGTCCGATAAAAATAATCTGTTACTGATTCTCCTGACTTCATTCAAAGTGTTTCAAACTCCGTATAAAGTGCTTGAAGTTGCTGCCTCTTTGCCCTTGCAAAACCTTGATACTTTTTCTTCATGGAATCCCAAATATGCTTGAAGGTATCCTTGCAGAGAATGGTTTCCAAGATTGAGCGATCAATCGCTTGGAAGAGATAATTTTTTACCTTTAGATCCTTTAGTTTTAATTCTTCTAACTGCCTTACCCTCTGTGCATCTGTTGAACTTCCTTCTGCTGCTATTGTTTTACCTAATTCTATCACTTGCCAATACTCCTTTAATTTTAAGAAATTCTCCATTAACATGTTCCAATGGTCATAATGACCATTAAAGCGAGGAATGACAACTTGTACATAATTCTCTGATGCCATTGCTGTTACAATTTGCAAACCTAGAAAGAAAAATAAAAAAAAGTGGCTCTGATACCACTGATAAAAAAACTAAAACAGTAGGAAGCAGATGATATATAGAAAATAGATAATAAACTTTTCTACTTTTCATTGAGAAACAAACAGCTTATAAATAGGCTAACACATAACTGAAAGCAATATGAAAAATAAGCATTATCCCACCTTAAAACAAACTCCTATGACTAGGTAAACAAACTAAAAAACAGGACAACCCACGTCTCAACATTATATTCGTTAAAATATTGGACAAAAAACACGAAAGCAAATCAGTTACATTGAAAATTTTGAATTGAAAGGTGTCGTTAGACAAAAAATTGTGAAAATTGTATTGAAATGGGAGCTCATGCACTTGGCTAGAGAATTGTTTGTTTGGCTCGAGCGCTGACAACCATTTTTTTGAAATTTCTATTATTAATTTAAAATTTGTATTAAGTAATTTTTTATTAATTAATTTTTTTTGAATTTGTATCAATTTAAAAATTACATTAATTAAAAAATTTTATTAATTAATTTTGTTTGAATTTGTAGTAATTTAAAATTTTCATTAAGTAAATTTTTTTATTAACTAATTTTTTGAATTTGTAGTAATTTAAAATTTGCATTAAGTCAGTTGTTTAATTAATTAAATATTTTAATTTGTAGTAATTTAAAATTTGCATTAAGTCAGTTGTTTAATTAATTAAATTTTTTAATTTGTAGTAATTTAAATTTTGCATTAAGTAATTTTTTATTATTTTTTAATTTGTATTTATTTAAAAATTTTCCTAAACAAAAATAAATTTGTTAATAAATTTAAATAAATATAAATTATTTTATTATTTTTCAAGTATAACTGAGGTTGTGCCGATTGGTGTTCGTCACGAAATATCATGGGTTATAACATTAGACGATTTTGAAAAATACTGTAGTGGAAGAGTCCGACTCCTACTCGTTTCAAAGAACATTAAGTTCTAACAATTATTACACATGATATATGAGTACACTCAGATTGATCAAGCAGAATTCACTATTCATAATAGAACGAATTTCAAAAACAATGAGACAGGAGCTATTATATACGTGAATATCGTAGATGACTCTGATGTATATGTTTTTGTGAGCAATATTGTGGTTACAGAGTCTAGACATCTCAGTCCATTGTACGTCACTATAGAGAAGATAGTTGTTGATGATTGTGGGGTGTCTTATACTCCTCATTTGCAACCCAACAATCCGAAAGTCCACATACAACTATTTATTTCTTCTTGGGGGAGTAATCAATTCAACCGTGATTAGCATTGTTCACAGACACACATAAATGCTATAGAGCCTTTATCAAGACATTATGAATGTTCTACAATTCACGGAAGATACTCTCTATGTTGGTACAATGAAGACCCTTTACATGATTATTTTGATAGTAAATCATATATGGAAGGCAAAGGCACTAACATTTGTGACAATACAATCAAAAACCCTGATAGGAATTATTGTGACAAGAATACCGATGCAACGATGAACTTGGGGCATGGACCGAGTTAGAGAAGCAGATTAATGGAATGTTAAGAGAATATTTTTGATCCATCAAGTTCTCACTGTTTGCCGCCAATTCCACCATCGATTTCTCGACTACTAGATGCATTATCTAGTTCTGCTTACGATGCTATATGTGTTAGTCAGATTTTCAATTTAAAAAAAGAGTTACATGATATATTGGGTATGATAGTGTTGATGAACCATTTTTAGTTTAAGGTTACTAAGTTCGCATTAGACTGGTTTAAGGCAAAATGTGTGGTTAATGGATGTAAATGGCAAATTCGAGCAACTAATACAAATGGAAATGACTAATATTGATGTGTTAAACGAATTGAAACATCTCATACATGTCGAAACGACCAGCTATAGTCGGGTAACTGCTAAGCAAACAGCCAATTTATTAGTGAATATTTGATGGATAAGTTTCAGAATCTTAGTAAGATTTACACTGCAATAAACATCCAAGATAATATACACTGAGAGTTTGGAGTGGTTATATCTTACCGCAAGGCTTGGCCAGCCAGGAAAATAGAATATGCATTAACATGGGGGATCCATTTGAGTCATTTAAATTACTTCCACATTTTTGCCATGTTTTAAAAGACCGAGACTCGAGTACAATAACGAACATAAAAATGGACGAGGACGGCCATTTTTTGTACTTCTTTATGGCACTTGGCATGTATGTGTATGGTTTTCTTTCATCAATTTATCTTGTGATTGTTGTTGATAGTACTTTTTTAAAAGGTACATACCAGATGACCATATTTATTGTGACTGCTCTTGATGGAAACTACCAAATTTATCTAATTGCTTTTGGAGTATGAGACTCTGAAAATGATGCATCATAAAAGTGGTTCTTAATGAAACTAAGAGATGCACTTGGACCAATGTCCGATTTGGTGTTTGTGTCAGACCAATAAAACATCATACTTAAGAGAGTAAGGAAAGTTTTTCCCAACTCATACTACGGTTTTTGTACTTACTATATTAAAGAAAACCTCAAATCAAAATACAATTTAAAAGACCGTAAGAAAGACTATTTCCTTATGGGGTATTATATTGCTACAAAAATATGTGTTCATCGAGTTCAAAAAACACATGGACAAACTGAGGTCGATACACCTTAATACTACGGACTATTTAAAAAACGATGTGAGGTTTTATAGATGAGCCAGATCTCATTTTCCAGTTCGACGGTACGTCATAATGACTACCAACATTGTAGAGAGTATGAATGCATTGTTGAAGGATGTGCGTACTCTTCCAATTGTGCCCTTAGTAGATTGGATACGGTCGATGTTGCAAAGTTAGTTTTACTAGAGGAGAAAAGAAGTTGCAAAATTTAATGAAGGTATCATAACTGAAGCGGCAACCGATAAAACTAAAGAAGTGGATTACACGTCTCTTACACTTTCAGTCCTTCCCGTTTCTCGTTTCGAGTTTGAAGTAAAAGATAAAAGAGAAAAAGTTGTGGTCAATCTGAGCACAAAGGCATGTCTATGTAAGCATTTTAACTTGCAACAATTCTCGTGTGTCTATACATTAGTTGTTATTAGATATGTTAAAGGCCGATATAGAGATTTATGTTCAATGTACTATAAGAATAGCACGCTTATGACAGCATATGCCTAAGAGATTTATCCAGTTAGAGATCAAAGTTTTTGAGATGTTCCGCAGGAGATACAGTCTATTGTTGTCAAACTGCCGATAGGCTGCATTCCAACTAGTTGATGTAAAAACAAACGTTAATGTAATTGTTCCTTATATAAATCAAGCGTTATCTTTATCCTAAAAATTACCCATGATTAGAAATAAAATTTCACTGTCGTCCTAATATAACATACTTGACAAACTTGCATGTAAATATGCCACAGTCAACGCTGCCTATTGTCTGATAGGGCACCTCAGACATCCTCAAATATATAAACGGTTTACCTGTATCAAACCATTTCGACCTTACATCATATAGCCTATATATACCTATCACATAAGGTAATAACATGTATAATGACTTCAGTATCGCATCCATCTCCCTGTTGAAATGTTCCAGCGGTGCAAAGTTATACACAAATATCTGTCGAGCACGCAAGTCAATGGCACATGCAATCCAATAGTTACCACATGCCAAGGCAGGAATGAAAATGTAGTCAACGACGCTCCAAGCTCTTCTCACCCCATCTAAGTCACCTTTCATCCCGTCTGAGTCGCTTCTCACATGTTGTTCTATGTCCAAACCCAATGGAAAAGTGCCTAACTGCAGTACCCGAAAACGCATTTCTTGCCACATATAAAGTAATTTGGCCTACATAATTAATATGTTGCACGTGAGATGAACACATAAAATTTAGCAATGCAACATAACTTTACAATATAATGCATATATATAAATGCGATGAGGTAATGGTTCAATCTTATGACAATATAAGGAGACACACCTGTTGTCAGTGCGTTATTAAATACAAATACTCGTTGATGTACTAACAAAATAATAACTTTTTCAATTAGATACTGAAAACAACCTTATAATACATTAATAATATGTTGAGCACTTATAGCATCCTCTAATTGCACATCCGAATCAGAAATAGTACAGAGCCGCTATGGTGTCAATATCATTAAACGAGTCTCTATATAGACATTTGAATCTACCAACCACTGTAGGTACTGAGCGTAAAACTCATCGAGATATGGTACCATATGATCGATAATCAGGCCTGCCATATATTGGGGTAGAGGCCTAATGGAAGAGACTCCACAACTTTTCTTCATAGGATTAGTGTAAGAACCAACTCTCCTGTCAAACGAGTGCAGGTCTGTGATAGATGTCAACATGTACATCACCTGCAACACGCTGTAGATCCTCTACCTGCAACACAACATTAATTATAAACTAAAAAATAAATAATTTCATCTAGTCGTATAAACTAATACCACCACAACTTATTTAATTTCACTATAATTACTTGAACGGGCGAGTCGGTTGGTGACAACTGCTGCTAAGTGAACAACTGCAATAATAAGCGAAGATCTACAATCATCGCATCAACTTTATTTTTGATTCAGTCGATATTCTCCCTACACTCCTACCTAAAAGCCTATATATCTATACTCAACGCATCGATTCAATCCATCACATTCCTTCTAAAATTGTCATCGTAAAACAGTCTATGCGTGTCATAAGGCTGAAAAGGCAGTGTCGGTGTGACACCCGATTCATTCTAATACTGCAAATACATAATCACATATTCTACATACAACATTGCTCTTGTATTTACAT
>JAXCLQ010063184.1:0-15780 GCA_035584115.1 Cedrela odorata | reverse complement strand
TTGTCATAAATGCTTCAAAATACTTTAAAACTTCACCATTTTTGTAAAAAAATGTTGTACAAAATACTTCAAAAATACCGTCGTTTTTTTTTGGTCAAAAATGCTCTACAATGTGTTACATTGTCACAGTTTTGTCAAGTACACACTAAAATATTTCAAAACGCTACAATTTTTGTCAAATATGTTTTTGAACGATTCAAAATGTCACACTTTTTGTCATATACTCTAAAATAATTTAAAATGTTACCCTTTTTGTCAAATACTCTTTTAAAGCTAAAAAAATTTTGTAATTTTTGTCAAATGCGTTCCTAAAAATTTCAAAACGTCACTATTTTTGTAAAATACACTTGAGCATGCTTCAAAATGTCACCTTTCTTTCAAATACGCTAAAAATGCTTCAAATGTTATTTTTTTAAATACACTCTAAAGTGCTTCCAAATGTCACAGTTTTTGTCAAATTGCTCTAATATACTTCAAAACATCAAATATTTTGCCAAAAATGTTCTAAAATACTTCAAAACATCACAATTATTTTCAATACGCTTTAAAATACTTCAAAACGTCAATATTTTTTTTTTTAACAAATACTCTAAAAATGGTTTAAAATGGCACAATTTTTGTCAATAATCTCTATAATACTTCAAAAGTTAAATGAGTTTTTTTTTTTCAAAAATGCTCAAAAATGCTTTAAAATACTATAGATTTTTATCAAAAATGTTTTACATGCTTCAAAACAACACCATTTTTGTCAAAAATACTATAGAATCCTTTAAAATGTCACAAATTTTGCCGATTAAGTTCTAAAGTGCTTCAAAATGTCACAATTTATATACTTTCTAGAATGAATTCAAAACTTCATTTATTTTAGTCAAACATGGTCTAGAATAATTAAAAATCTCACAATTTTTGTCAAATGTGTTCTAGAATGCTTTAAAATATCACCGTTTTGTTTTTCAAATGCTTTAAAATGCTACTAAAACATCACAATTTTTTTTTTTAATAAAAAATACTCAAAGATGCTTCAAAACATCACATTTTTTGTCAAATACGCTCCAAAATGCTTTAAAAAGTTAAATGCACTATAAGAATGCATCAAATGTCAATGTTTTTGTCAAAAATATTGTACAAAATGCTTCAAAACTTCATATATAAAACTTTGAGTATTCAGAGATGATCTCGTTATTCTCAATAAGATAGCTCGATAATGGATTACTTCTTTCAAAATGTACACCGTTCGTTTCGCTCGTAACAGTCCAATTAGTTTGTTACAGTCCAATTAGTTTGTTGGGTAAAAAAAAAATTAGACATTCCATTTTCTGAAACCAAGACTTTTGATGTTATTTAACGTACAATAATTTCTATATGCCTATTATGGATTTGTACCCCTGCGATTGATAAACCTTTGGATCTTATTAACCAAAGAGATATAACTTTGCATTCTAGTTAGCTGAGCACCAATCAAGAATCCCTAAGGAATTCCAAGAATTCTTGTAATATGCACGTTCCAACCGCCAACTCTCTTTTCTTGTCACCATTTTTATGGAAAACATAGTAGAATGCTTTAAATTGTCACATTTTTTTGTCAAATACGCTCTAAACTATTTCTTAATGCCCCATTGTGAAACATTCTAAAACGTATTTGGCAAAAAAACTATGACATTTTGAAGCATTCTAGAATGTGTTTGACAAAAAATGTGATGTTTTGAAGCAACCTAGAGCATATTTGATAAAAATTGTGGCATTTTGAAGCATTTTAGAGGGTATTCTATAACAAGTTGTTGTAAAATTATAGTTACCTTTAATAAAGTGTTCTAGAATTCATATTAAACCGGCTAGTATACTAATAAGTTATAATATGATAGATATTCTCAACAAGGATTATCCCACAAAGAATAAGTTTAATTAATGCTTCGTTACCACTAAACCCTAGAATGAAAGAATCTAAAATAAATAAATTAAACTAAGTTTATTAAATTAAATAGAAAATAAAATAAACAAAGAAAATAATCAAGAGAGAGCAACTTAAGAACGCAAAATAAAGTAAGGTAAAAACATTAGGTTTCAATAATGTACCACTAATTAACATTTTTATGATATATTTACGTAATCAAGAAATTCCAGAAAATTATTATAGTAATATTCTTCTTAACATGCAATTCATATGCACTAGTTTTTCATTGATTATTAACTTAATCTTGGTGTGAGTTTTAAACTTACTTGTTGATATAGTAAAATTCTCATTGGAATTCTATGAACCAAAACGATCTTTTTTACTTGTTCAATCTCTGTTTCACATGAAATTATAGCTAATGATTAAGTTAGGGTTTTGCTTTTGTACGTATATAAGAGAGAATAATGGTAGCAATTTGATAATGTAAACTTAATATGTTGTATTGTATATTATGATATTATATATATATATATATATACCTGGTTGCCTTATGCTTATCATTTATAGGTTATTTTGTCACACTACTATTATGTCTCCTAAGTTTATTAAGATTCTAAGGAATTCAAGAATCATAATCTCAAACTTATTAGTATTTTAGGGAATCATGATCTCGAATTCATAAATTTTTCGCGGATCACGGGATTTTAAGTTTTATTTGCAGAATACATCTATCAGGCTGTAAATCCTTCATTTATTTAGGAAAAGTCCAATAAACTTGAACTTCACAACTGCTAGAGATAACCGCTGATGAGAGTCTTGAAAATCTTATGTTTCATCTAAGACTTTCTTGAAATCCTTTATTTATTTAGTTGAAATGACATCGAGTTTTGATGACTTACTTAAGGCCCTTGTCATATTATACCTGAGACCTTTATTAAGAAAAGAGATCTCGGGTTTTCACATCTAGATCTAAGACCTTTAATTAAATTTAAAAAGTCTCGGGTCATGTCACACCCAAAATCTTCATTACGTCATGGTCGGGGATCTCGTTGATTGAGATAGGCCTTAGATTTCATCTATCTTTTGCGAGACCTTTGCTAATGGCTAAAGCCTTAACACTGTGTCCTATCTATTAGGCCTAAAGTTCATTGGGCCTCATCTATGTTTTAGACATTTTCCCAAACATTAAGCCTCTCAGTTTTTAATCAAAAATTAATGTTTGACAAAAACTAAAAGTTCAGGCATATGACCCCTAACATTCGAGCCAGGTTGATCACAACAATCAATGCCTCATACTCTGTCTCATTGTTAGTTACCTTAAAGTCAAACCTTAGTGAGTATATCATTTTAACTCTATCTGGGTAAACTAGAATAATCCTTGCACCCCTTCCTTGCGCATTTGAGGTTTCATCAATAAAAAGTTTTAAATTAGGTCTATCATGTTTGGCTTAGGTGAATTCTCATAAGCTTGATCTGATCGACCTTTTGTAATTTGATGAATGAAGAGATGCTCAAATACTTAACTCTTTGTCATGAAATTTACCAAAGCTTGCCCTTTTATAACCTTTCTCGGTTTGTAGTAATGCGTACTTGCTGAGTTTAATCGACCACTTTACCAATCGCCTGACAAGTCGGGTCGGTGGATGATTTGTCTCAGGAGTTGATTTGTCAAAACTATCATATGATGAGTTTAAAACTAAGGTCGTAATTTCTTTGCCGTAACCACCAATGCTAATGTCAACTTTAAAGGAGAATAATATCTTATTTCAACATCTAGTAGTGCTTTACTAGTATAGTAAATAAGCCAATAAAGTTTCTCCGAGTATTCTTTTACTAACATTGAGCTCACAGAATAATCGCATACTACTAAATAAAGGTATAACATATCTCCAATCCCAGGGCTCATTAGATGTGGCGCCGACACAAGGTATCGCTTCAGCTCCTGAAAGCTATTCTCACATTCTTCTGCTCACTCAAATTTCTTTCCTTTTCTCATGATCTAAAAGAATAGGAAACATATAACTGTAGCTTTAAACATCCATCTCTTCTGCTTATGGGCTTAAACTTAGGATCAATTGCGAGTCGATGAGAGTTTTTTTGGGGATTAATCCCTAGCATATCTTTATGCGTCTATGCAAATATGTCCATGTGTTATCTCAAGATATCTCTGAACAATACTTTGTGTTCATTGGGTAGACTCCAATAACTCAACGGGCTCTACTACTAATGGCATACTACTTTAACCAGATTTCCTACTTAAACTCTCCATTATCTATCTTTGGTCTTCAAACTTTCTTCCAAATGACACTTTGATACGCAGTAAGAGCTTTTTGATAAGGTGGCAAAACATGATCGATCCTCTTTTTTACTTCCTTTGACTACGACAATGTATTGTTCAGCCCTGAACTTTAGTTTCAGGTCGTAGATACTCTTTACCGTTCTTGTAGACCTAAGGAAAGGTCTTCCAAGAATTATTGAATAATGAATCTTGAAATCTACCACTTATAACTCAACCATCATGATTTTTTTTTATAGGGCTTGTCTTCTATTGTAATCGACAATTATAGAGTGCCAAATGGGTAGATATATGATTCACAAAATTGTGTAAAACCATTTTTGTTGGTCTTAATCTCAGGCCTTCATTATCCAAAGAATCAAGAGTTTTCTTAAAAATAATGTCAATCGAGCTTCTTATATAAACCAATATTTGAATGACTTGAATTGTTTCAACTATATAGGATACCACCAAGGCATCATCAGAAGGATAATATACTCCGACCTCATCTTCATCTATGAACATGATAAGAAATGAGGTTGTCTTTTGCTTCTTCTCGGTCTTCACGTTCATAACGTGCGCATTTGAGGCAGAATTAAATAAGGAATATCTTGAATAGTTTTTCTTTGCCCTATTTGAGTTTTCTACCAACGTGGACTCGCATGAGATCACCATTGCTTGATGTTCATGTCATTCTTCTCGTTCAACCCTCTGATTTGAGGTTTCAATCCCTTCTTATTATCTGCCACAAAATATGTCAGGTAGTTATTCATGACAAAAACTTTGATATGGTCCTTGAGGTTGAAACATTCATCTGTCAGATGCCCAGTGTTCTGGTGAAATTCACAAAATTCATTCTTTGCACTTTCACTCAGCTTTGTTTTTATTAAGTAACGCTCCATCAACAAAAATTCTTACCTATTGATTTCTCGAATGATTTGTGAGATATATGCATTAAGCGGCATAAACTTTCTTCTTTCTTGTACTTGAGCCACCTTTCTTTTATCATCCATTCTCGGAGAGTACTGTCCTCTCGGGGGGATATCATCCTTCTTATTCCCCAACCTGACTTGTTCTAGTAGTCGACTTCTTTTCCTATTGAAGTTTAAGAAATTTCTCCTGTCATCATGTCTCCTCTTATTATCAAATTTCGAGAAATGCATTTTGTCACATAGTAATGGCCCCATTGTCTTTTCTTCTTTCATCTTGAAGGTGACTTGATCCTCAATGTCAATCTTATCTAATAGCTTCCTCCAAGCCATTTCATAAGTATTGATGGAAGACTTACAAACAACATATCATCCCTAGTCTACTCATAGACTGTTCTTGGGACCTTTCAATACTAGGGAATGATAAGCTCTCAACTCCATCACCTCGTCATGATATCTCTTGATGAAATTTTACAAGCTTTCTCCTCCTCTCTACTTCATTAATAGTAATGGGCTCGGAGTTTTCGTACTCGTAATTGGCCCTCTAAACTCATTGATAAATACCTCATAGAGCTAATTAAAGTTATGGATACTGTTAAGGGTCAAGCTTGTAAACCACTTTCTTGCTTGTTGTTCCAACATCAACGAGAACAAGTAACATATCTGGGATTCATTCAATCTCTGTATGAACATCATCTCCATGTAAAAAAATCCTTAAAAGGAGATAGATTAGTTTTCAATGTGAATGGAGTTATTTAGAGCGCTTTAAACTTCTTAGGCAGAATCAAATCCAAGATTCTCTAGGAGAAAAGAGACTTAGATTGAAATCTTAAGCGAGATGTCGGCTTAGCACTCTTCCTCTTCCTCTAATCCTGTATTTTCTAAATTTTTAAATCTTTTACTAACCTCCTGACATAAGCTTCTATATCTTCAATCCCTCTGGCATGCTCTTTACTTTCTTTACCTTAAAATTCGTTTTGCTTAGAGCCATCTCTCTCTCTCTCTCTCTCTCTCTCTCTCTCTCTCATTTTGATGTTTTTGATTTATGACTCTTCTTATGTCTTCCAGACTTAAGTTGTATTTTAATCTTTATTTACAGCTTATTATTGGGCTATTCAGCAAGTTCAAAGAATCGAGGCGAGGTTCGTTAATGATCTTGAAAGGAAAATTGTTGTTTTTTCGCATTGCAGGCCTTTCTGAAAGGTGGTCAGATACCACCCACTTCTCTTTCTATATGGTAGTATACCTCCTCCTGGAGATATTTTGTTGGGGATTTACTCTACAATTTTTGGTTTGCAAGATGTTAGGAGTGCTGCTCTCTACTGCCTCATTTTTAAAGCATTTTTTTTCATCTCTTTGATTTCTTCCACCAACGTCTGGATCTGCTGGTATTTCTCTGCATATTTCCTTTCTCTATCTTTCAATCTTTGAATTCATTGGGCAGCTTCTCCATCACCCCATTTGGGGGAATTTTGATGTGGAGGCAAATTTTTCGATTTGAAGTTGAGATGATGGTCGTTAGTAGTTGTAATTCGGGTTAGCTACAGTTGTTGCTTCGAGGAAATTTTCTTCTGGATTTTCTCTCACTGTCGTATGTTTCCTGGTTATGTATGTTCGTGTTATTGCCATAACTTTTCTCTCGATCACATTTATTTTTTCTTTTTATTCAGTTCCCTATAAAGGATGTCAGATGTTGATGCAGTAAAATTCTCCCTAAAGTTCTATGCACCATAATGGTCTTCTTTGTTTGTTCGATTGTAATTTCACCTAAAATCGTAAAAAATAACAAGGACAAAGTTGGTGATCCGACGAAAATACTCTGATGCTTATGTTAAGGTTTGGCTTTTGTACATATTTGAGACAGAATAATGACAGTAATTTGATAACGAAAACTTAATATGTTGTATTGTATATTGTGATGTTCATACCTGCTTACATTCTGCTTAACTTTTATATGTTGTTTTGTCCTACTATCATTATGCCTCCCAAGTTCATTAGGATACTAAGGAATCCAGAAATCATTATCCCAAATTTAATTGTATTATAGGGAATCAATGAATCATGATCTCGAATTCATCAATTTTTTTAGGATCATGAGATTTTGAGCTCTATTTGCAGAATACAACTATTAAGTTACAAATCTTCCTTTATTTAGGAAAATTTCGAGAAGCATGAACTCGCAACAGCCAGAGATAACCACTAATGAGAGGTTTTAGAAATCTTATATTTCATTTGAGATCTTTTTCTTCAGTAGAAATGACCTTGGGTTTTGATGACTTACCAAAGACCTTTTTTAGTGACTAAGGTTTTGACACTGTATCGTACCTATTGGGCCCAAAGTCCATTGAATTTCATCTATGCTCTGGGCATTTTTCTAAACATTACATATTCTAAAAACATGTAATAATACTTTGTGTGGGCTATTATTATCATGCTAATAATGCATTAGGAACTGTGAAAACAATAAGATCATCCATTAACAATGAAAATAAAAAGATCATGCAATAACAATAAAATTAGTTTAAATCTCATGTTATAACAATTTATTTATATTAGAAACAATAAAGACTCTTAGTTTGGTGTAAGCTATTATTATCATGCCAAGAATGCATTAGGAATTATGAAAATAAGAAGATCATGCAATAACAATAAAATTAGTGTAGCTCTCATGTTATGACAATTTATTTATATTAGAAACAGTATGACTCTTAGTTTGGTTAGGACCTCAAGTCTTGCATCAATATATTACATATCTAAAGCATCAAGTCACTAATCTTGATAGTCTAAATATGCAATGTTAATCTTTAAATATAATATAATTACAAATCAGTAGTTTATAGATCCCTGCTAAGACCTTGTATACATATATAACAGCGGAGATATTAAATGCCTACAAGTTTCCTATAACTATACTCTGCAAAACTATTTTTAGGGGTGTAGATTCGTTACCTTTTTACTATCTGTCTAATCTGAAAATGTTTTTCAAAATAAAAAATAAGTACAAGACTTAGTGAATAAGTGGACAATAGAAATTTGAAACATTTAAAAGAGAAGTAGGACCATTACATTTAAAATACAACATGTTACTGTAGAAATTTTAAATCATTCATTCATATCAACAAGTATAAATATCATGTTTAACTCAAACATGCCCTTTCATATATATTTTCACTCCATGCTTTCATAATCAATGCATGAAATAGAAAATAATTTTGTAATTTAAAATTTGTGGATGATCAAATAAAAGAAACTGGGTTTACTTGAAAACTATTCCTCAAGACATCCTCCGGTGTACATCCGATTGACATCTTGAAACCCGCTAACGAGTAATTTATATCAGTATATAAAACAAATTCATAAACTCACTCGTTAGCGTTGGCCTGAATAAAAGGTGCTATGTAAGATACCAACTTATCCAGAATAATGTAACAGCCTCGGTTTACAACACGAGCCTGACCGTTACCACCCAATGAGACTTCTTACCCACAAATCAGAAATTGAACCTTTTTGAGAATCTTACCCATGTCTGAAAAACTATATCATCTCCCTCAGGCCTCTCCCTAGTAAGGGTGGAACATTTATACAGATGTACTACACTAAGCACTTTACATCAATTTTAAATCACGAATCCGTGTGACCTCTTTCATCATAAGTTTCACATATCATACAAATCAATTTATCACATGTTAACATATAAACTATTTCAGTTCAAATCACTCATCTATAGAATAACTTATAAATCTTTAAATATATTTTCCAAAATAACTCTTACTCCATATATATTAATTTCATACATGTAATGTAGTCAAAATTCTTAATTTTCATAAAATAGATAAACAATTCAAATAGTTTACAAATCATTCATATTTCAAACAATTTGTTCAAATAAAATTTGGAAAATAAAATGAAATAACTACTTAAAATCAATGATTAAATCATACATAATTCAACAATGGCATAAACAATTAAATATTTAAATCATTTCATTTAAAAACATTAAATGTTTAAATCATTTCATTTAAAAACTTGAAAACACGTTCATCTACTCACATATTACACTCTAAGCTATCTGATTCAAGGCGTTAGCGTTGGATGCTCAGTTGTCGATCTACGATAAATGATTCTTTGTTAGGGTTTAATGTGATATATCTATATAATAAATAATTAAATATATGTGTTATACATAAACTTGCCACCTAATAAAGCATTAATATGTTTTGATTATCTATTGTATCAAATTCAAATTTTCCCACCGATTCACTAACTAAATTTTGTTTTAAAGGACATTTTATTCAATAGTGCATACCTTACACTTGCGACAAACGTGTACTGCTTAAAATCGGCATCGTATATCGACCTAAATTTTTGAGAACACATTCTATTATGAGTTTAGTTTCCACCTCATTTTTCGAATTTGGATTTTAACTCTGTTTACCTAAGTTGCGACAAATTTTTGACATGTGACACAAAAAACAAGGTATGACCTCCTATAAGTAGCCATGTTCTTAATTTTCTTATGATCTTGTCTCTTCACGAAATAAGCTGATTTTTGAATATATTATGCTTCTAAGTGTTTAGTTTCCATAGAATCTTACGGCTTGTCAGTCAAAGGTTCGAAACTCGCTCAATTCTCATTTTTCCGAGCCTACTCGAGTTTTCAACAACTGCCTACATAGGAATTTTAGGTCTTATGTTTTAACACAATTTCGTCACTAATTTCAAGACTTAGGACACTCAACTTATTCATTTTTCCAACCTCGAAACACCCATATTCGAGCGTACAATCACCGCTCATATTTCGCATGGTTACGCATAAGTTTTCGCAATACCGCACATATCAATGCTGTTGACAAATTTCATAGTTATCACTTATTACCATTCTCCTACATCATGCCCTTTTTATTTTACACTTCCCTCACATAAATCTCATCAAACTATGGCTACAAAATCAGTTTATATGCTGCCACTTATGTAACATCACTACCACTTACCTTCCATGGTTAATAATTCATCCATGATGCATGTCTACATACAACTCCACCTTCACCAATTCCATACATTCTCTAACATCAAAACCACACACAAACACACATATATAAATTATTTCCATGACATTACACATAACAATAACCACCAATTTATGTCTTAGCATCAATTTAACATCAAATAAACATAAAACAAAAATAAAATTTCAAAATCAAACTCTCACACACACACACACACACACACACACTTACCAATTACACAATCTCTCTCTCTCCTTTTTTCTTTCTTCACTTTCTTCTTCTTTTCTCTCTCTCTTCCCTCTCTTCTCTCCCTGCTTGGCCACCACACTTCCTTCCTCTTTTTCTTCTTTGGTCATTCTTCTCCCCTTGCTCTTGGTTGGCTTCACCTCCTCTCACCTTCTCACGATTTTGTCTTCTTATTTTCCTTGTGGTCACATTTTTGGCTTGATTCCCTTATCTCTTTCTTTTATCTCTTTATTTGTCTAAATAAAGATAGAATAACCTAGAAAAATATCTACTAAAAACATAAAATTTGGGCCTTATTTTTGGATTTAATCATTTGGGCTTAAATTGGACTTGGGTTTGCATAACAGTATTGGCCTTCACTTAGTAATGTTTTGAGATTGACTTGGTAATACTATTAGGCTTTAATATAATTATTTTAGTGTGGCCCCATAACTTTCACTATTTATACTTTTTCTCCTAACTTATTGTGATTCGCATTCTCATCCCTTAAGTTTTAAAAATTCTTCAATCTAGTCATTATATTATTTGAAATTATCATGAAAAAAATAGTAATGAAAATCACATACTTAAGTTTATATATGTCCATAGCATTTTATGCTTAAATTTTGGATTAGTTATACGTGCATAACTTAACTGAGTTTTCTCGAAACTTAACACGTCGAAATTCCTAACTAATACTAAAATCAAATAAAATTAAATTATATCTAATTTTGTGGGTTCTACAACCATGAAAGATCCAATTAGAGTTTAATTACTAAAAGATATGGTAAAAATAAGCATATTATAAAAGAGAATCATAGAATATAGAAGAATAAAAAGATATAACCCTTCTCTTTGTATTAGATGAAACACAAATTAGATTAGAATTTCCAACCTTAGCAGGAAAACTCCTTATGTAAGAAATTTTTGTTGTATTTCATGTTTAAACAATTTGAATTAAAATCATCATGATTTCTTTTAGAAAACTCTGTATTAAGAATCGTAAAATTCTCCAAAACATGACTTTCATATTTGTTCAACTATGTATGGCTTGCAAGGTGAATAATTATAAGGAGATATAGTTTATTCTTAAATTCTGATTATTTTATGTAAGAAGTTTATGTTTTTCTTGTTTCACAAAGGTTTTCTTTTTTGCTTCTATTTCTTGAATATGAATTTACTAGGAATTACAGCAATGGTAATGATTACTTCCCCTTCTTAAATAATGATAGATTAAGAACATTCCTAGTTCTACTAGGATTTTGTCTCCACTTGCCTAATAAAAGTCTCAGATGTATATGTTATTAATTTCTAGAGATGACACACTTAGAATCGAAGTACAAATAAGATATCATTAGAAAGATGTAGATCTCTAGTTTCTAACTCAAGAAACCTTATACAATGTGAAAGTATGTGGAGGAATTTATAACTATTTTAGTGTCTATTGCACAAGCTTTCAAAATTATCACGCCTTAAATTATTTCTCCTTTAATTAAAAAAGCATCAAGAATGTATCTTTAAGATAATTTCTCCATCGTTACTTATAAAGATTTATAAAACTATTAAGAAAAAAAAGGAACACTAAATGATATTGAGTTTAATGAACTACATTTTGATTAATTTATGTTGATCCTTACTTTGCAATCTTCAAGCCTGTTCATCGTAAGGAACTAAGGCTAATCTAACATTTGAACTCTACTCAACTAATATCTACCTAACTAGTAACAACAACACAATAATAATCTAACAACAAACTCATTAATTAACACTCTTATGCAAACTTAGTATAGCGTAGTAGATGTAATCTTGAGTTTGAAAACTTAACCATCCCAATGTAATGGTGAAGAAAAGTCTAGATGTCCCTCTTGAGAAAATATGATAATTTGAGAGGTTTAAGAAAGTATAAGATGTACCTTTTGAGAAAATACGAAAATTCGAGAGGTTTAGGAAAGCCTGAAAAGCTAATAGGATTAGGAAAGCTTGAAAAATTAAGAGGGTTAGGAAAGCTTGAAAAATCAAGAGGCCAAAAAGGGATTGAGAAATCAAAAGGTTCAAAAGCGTTATAAGAACCTAGGAAGCCCAAAAGGGGGCTTGAGAAATTTGGAGGCTCAAAAGAACATGAGAAACTAAGAAATCCAAAATGAATTTGGGAGACTTAAATGTCTAAAATAACAATAAAATAATATATTAAATCTAAATGATAAAATTTATGGGATGAAGAGTAGGAAATCTCAAACGACTTAGATGATAGAAGTTGAAAATGTAAAATATAATTATAAATGTCCAACATATTTAAGGCTGAATGAAATTTAGTTCTTGGGGGATTTGAATGAAATTGAGGAAAACATTACTGAAACACAGATTACGAGATGCACAACTGGGGACGGAGAAAAACACGAAGAAGGTGATGATAGAGTGCAGAAGACTAGAGATTGTGCCATTGCCGAAATAGAACGCAACGGTATGGCAATCAGATAGCAATGCAAAGCTCTAATCAAGAAGAAGGTCAGCCTTAATAATGTTGCACTTGCGCAGTAGAAAGAAGAGAAGAGCAGGACTATAGACTTAATTTTCCCAAATAAGGCCTATTGCCATGGTTTCCTCTAGTTTGTTGTTCCACAAATGCTAATATACCCACTAATATGTTTATATGTTTTTGACAATGAATAAGATTGATTTGATGATGAATATATGTTGATGTGTTTCTAGTTCTTAATGATATCAATTTCATTTGTAATATGAATATTATTAAATGTGTTTAAATACAAGGGAGATTGATATACATATAATTTTGATACATAAGGAAGATTGATGTGTTTATATGATGTTAATGATATCAAATGAATATATGTTGTTAATTATGCAAAACTAAACAATTTTTTGTGAGAAATCTCCGAATAAACAGAATCGATACACAGAGCTTAAATGATTGATACATAGAAAAGAGATTGATATGTAGAAGCCAACAGATCGATACATATAGTAGAGGTCAATATGCAAAGTACAAAGGAACTACATATTCAAAGTTAGAGACTTTGAAAGAAATTATCAACTCAACCAAATCGATACATATAAAGAAAATAATCAATACTTTTAAGTCCGAGAGTTGAAAAGAAATTACAATTTGGACCAGATTGATATGTACAAGAAAAAAGATCGATACATTCAAGTTCAAGAATTTAAAAGAAATTACAAGCTCGACCAAATCAATATTTTTTTTTTTTTAAAGAAATCCACACTCTCAACTCAGAGACTTCAAATAAAATTACAAACTCGACTAAATCGATACATTGAGAAGACAATATCAATAATTTATATCGAAAAAATTTATAAACATTTGAAGTTAACAAACAGATCGATACTCACTTCAAACAAATCAAATTGAAGTCTGGAAAAATCTACAAAATAGATGGATCGATACCTGAGGCTACATAGATCGATACTTGTCGCAATTTTTAAATATAATGAATAGTTTTCATAGAATACTTTTTGAAATAAAGTCAAACTATCCATTAGAGAAAAATTGAAAAATCTTTTAGACTATAAATAGAGCCCTCTTGACAAAGAAAAACAGGGAATCAAAAAAGAGAACAAGTGATAAAAGTGGAAATAGATCAAGAATAAAAAAAAGTGAGCTACAATTTGTGAATCTTCATTCTCTCTTTCATTTTTCTTATCCATCTTGAGAGATAATCTGTTGTGAGCTAAAATTGTAAGATCAATTCTTAAGAGGAAATTTTCTATATTCTTTTAGGATAATTTTTATATTCTTTTAGGATAATTTTCTTATTTGGGTTATACTTTGTTCATTCAAAATAAGTTGTTGTGATTGCCCTTCACTACTAAGAAAGAGTTGTAATTGGATTACACTTGATCTGCATCAAATAAAGAGACTAGTTAAATCTCAGTGTAAAAATAATCCAAAAGAATAGAAGTAGGTCGTATTTGCAAAACCACTATAAAATTCAGAGTTTACTTTCTCTTTTCTTTATCTTTTATATGTTAAGTATTAACTTTTAATTTTTATTAAAATTCAATTCACTCACCTCTTGAGTGTACCACCTGTGCATTGGCCACTATGTTAAGTTTGATGAGTTATGTTTTGATTGATTTATGTTGATTATTACATTATAATCTTCAAGCCTTGTTATAGGCAAGCAACCAAGGGTAATCTAACATCTACCCAACTAATAATACCAACCACACAACTACAATTTAATGATAAAATCATTAATTAACAAAAATAATAGAAAAAAAAGTAAAAAGATTGCAAAATACAAGACTAACTAACAAAATTAAAGCATAAACGATAAAAATATATGTAAAATAATCAATATACTAAATATTTGTAAACTTTTTTTTTTGTTATTCCTTAAAGAAAATTAAAGCAAAAGATCCAACATATGTATACAAAGTTCCTTATTTTTTCTTGGAAATTGTTTTTTTGTTATTATTCTAACATGGCAAAAAATTGTCACAATAAAATACAAGATCAATAAATAAATTATCCAAGTGCTAATAATATTCCATAGATTTTCCTCATGTAAAATGTGTGATAGTTAAAAATTAACCATCATCTCTCATTATTAATTTAAAATTATTTTTTACGACGAAAATATATTATTCATCATTAAAAAAATTAACTTGATAATATAAAATATTGTTTTTAATAGCTGATATTTATTATTTTTAAAATTTAATATAAAAATAATAATATTTTATATTCTCATAGAATAGATATTACATATTGTTTATTATTTGTTAATAATAGTATTCTCGCGTACCTCCGGTATGGTTTGATAAAAGTATATATAGATATAATCTTTTAAAAAGTTAACATAAAGTACTCTTTAACAATAAAATTGGCAAGTTAACTAATCAAAATAGTAAAATAACTAAAATAATTTTAACTTTTTTATATTTAATAAATATGAGTATTTTTCATATACTTTCTTCGAGGTTTTGAAAAATATTTTTACAAAAATTAATAAAAAGTACACCTCAAACTTGTGATTAATACTTTTTTTAAATGTAGTAAGTAAGTATGTCATATTCTACATACACACACTAATATTTAACAATGGAGTTTATTTTGTCAACAATAGTATATTATATTATGAAAACTAAAATTTTAGTTTTGAATTTTGAAGTAGGTATTTGAGAAATATATTTATGTTTTATAATATCTCTAGTCCATATTTATCTGATTATTAGAAATAAATATTTATTTATATTTTAATTGATAATGATTTATATAGTATTGATTAATCAAAACGATTATGATTTGTATGAATAAAAATTAAAAACAAATTCAGTATGTTATATTTATATTTTCGTATTTTTATATATTTTGTATTTAATAGTTTTATCTCGAATTAAATTATTTTTTATTTGATATATTTTATATTTAAATTTTAGTATGTTTTATGTGAAAGGTTCTTTTTGTTAGTTTTT
>JAXCLQ010063152.1:0-15787 GCA_035584115.1 Cedrela odorata | reverse complement strand
AGCCAAAATAAAAGGTGTCGCAACAAGCCATCCCAACAACTGCAAAGATTGTTATGCAATTTAAGCATGATTATCAGTAAATTTGAGCAGAAAGGAAATAGAAAAATATAAAAAGCAGAGAAAATTTTGGGAGTAGAACAAACAGGCTAAAATTTCTGAACTTCCAATTTACATGAAATTACAAAATTCTCATGAATCAATCTCCATATTGAACACAATCAAAACTACATTCTTTGGTATCATCCAGTTCCTGAAATTTACAGTTGCATTACTCTTTATTATCCATAAGCATTTTTTCAATATACTTCATGTTTAGATGGCATAATTCGCCTCCGCCACACGTTAAGTCAATTTTATGACTCTGGAAATTGCAGTCTGAACTACCTAGGAGATTAACAGTTTTTGCAACTTCAGTGAAATGCAATGGCATCTTCTCATTCTAAACACAATTTGAACTGTCCATAGCCAATAAACATCATATATTTTTATAAACTCTGACGCAAAACTCAAGCTGTTAAGAATATCAAATCCATTTGTTGTGTGCTGAACCTGGCTATCCCTCTCTTATCCGCATGCTGTTTCTAAATCCAAGACAATAATCAGATATCTTTATCTATCAATTGCCAACATTTGTGCATGTCACACTTTAAGTCCATGAACCTGCTCCAGACTACTCATTTGATCCAATATCACTAAACAAAGAAAAATTACAAACTCTGGTCGACAGATGAATCTGGTGAACGACATTCTGGATCATCAAGCTAAAAAAGGAACAATATATAGGGCACCTATCTGTCAAGTATCAACCTGTACTCAAGAAGTTCAATTGAGTCTCAATAAGACATTGTGAAGTTTTCACGCAAAACGTCAAAGATGTGAAGCCGTTTAGGATCCTCAATAAGCTTGTAAATCAACGTTTGTTGGTAGAATATGGAGGACTATTTTATTTTATTTTTTTTATGTTTGGTATATGAACTAAGAGTTGAAGAGAAGAAATTAATTTTTTTTTTAAAAAGATATCTTGTCACATCTAACTGATATTGCTACTTCCAGTAACAATTTTGATTAACTGGTATATAGTCTCACTTGAAAATAATAAATTCCAAGTTTCTTCTAAATTTGATTGTCTCTCTCAAATCATCCTGCTTGTTCTCCCACAATGACTACCATTTCCACAACAGGAGCTCATAATAACTAAAAAGAAGTTCAATTGCGTATTAGTTGTGCCTCTGTGCAAGTGAAAAAGCAAGAGTTAAACTTGAAAGTTCAAAGTTTTGGCTTTTTACTGCATGCGCAATGCTAAATAGAACGTCCTCTGAAGCTTGGCCGGTCAAAACCTTCTTCAATGCATCAGAAGTTAAGGGAAAATGCGGTCCACCACAGATAGCTTCACCAAATCGCAAGAAGGGCACGATCAAACTTGAAAACAAAATGTATTAACAGAAATCAGATCACAACAACATACACATTAAATTAAATCCTGCAAAGCAATGGCATAAACCAGTCAACGAATCCAAAACGTCAAACAAAAATGAAAGTATGCAACTTTCAATGAACATCGAATTGAAAATGACAAAACAATTTCCATTGCATTATCCAATGAGGACCAGAAATGTAATACTAGTAGCCCAGAAAACCATAGAAAATACCTTAATTCTATTGAAGTAGCAATGAAATTAGCAAGCATAACACTTGGACCATGGCAATGAGATCCAAGCACTGCAACTGTCATTCCACATAAAAATACAGTAACTCCTGCATGCCCACATCAAAAAAAAAAAAAAAAAAAAAAAAAGAAGATTCACAGATATTAATTTCATTTTTCATAACATGATGATCCTACGTTTCAAAAAGAAAAAAGAAAAAAAGAACTAACAAGAAAACATTCCGCAGATGGGAAAGACTCCAATGGTGATTCCAAGAGCTGTAGAAAATGCTAATTGCTTCGGTTCTGCACCTCTGCAGAAAAAATCAACATTAATCCAGAATAGAAATCAACCCAAATTTTAACAACAATAATAAAACAAAAGAAGAAGAAGATTTACCTACCGAGAATTTGGAGGAGAGGATGAACGATTTTCTCGTTAAGCCAAGGTCCGAAACCCATAATTTTCTCCTTTTTTTTTTTTTTAATATATAAATTAATTAAATTTGTTCCTTCCTGAGACTGAGAGTTAGAGGATTTAATTTAATTTTAACATGTTCCGAGTTTTTGTTCAGAGCAGTTGTTGTTTAGGAGCAATATTCAAGTGCGGATACCATCATTTCGTAATTTCAATAAACTAATCAAATTCTGCCGCGTCATGCAATGGCTAGGTCCATCCAGGTATGATCCACGGGATTTTACCCGGTTGCAGAGGATATCGTCTCTGGCGGGTTAATGAAATTTGGAATTGGAATAATCGACACGTGGCAACAGAAAAGATAACAGTATGCATGTGTGATCATCAATGATACACGTGGAAAATCGACCTGCTAATTTGTATTTGCGTGATGCTACAGTTTCAACTGGTTTAACCAAATAACACTCATCAATCATCACATTTCCCCCGTTTAGATACGCTGGCTGAAACAGAATTGGATTGTTTGTAACCCACAGCATCTACACGCTCATCCTTTCCACCTCAGAGCTGCTGTATACGGCAACTTAACAGAATGTGCAGTTAATTTTAAGTACCAACTCATGAACAAGCCAGTACCAGAAAAGACAACATTTCATGTAGCACCCCATAATTTATCTACAATGTGTCAAAAAATATTGTCCTTTCGTGGTACTTGGCTTAAAAAAATTTATTAAATTAGTACTTCGTGGTTCACAGGATTGCAACTTGAGCGGGTTGAACTTGAATGAAGCCGATTACACTACGGTAGACAAAGAAAACCAAACCCAAACTCAATTGTGCACTTAATGCGGTGCGAAGCAATCTAATCAGAATACAGGGACAAAGCCATCCTTTTTTAAAATAGGATGCTTTCCGTGTTTGGGAATGCATTAGTTGAATCACCACCGTGGGCACGCACAAGAGGATAATCATTCGTCAGCCACGCTTGATAATTGTATCTGTATAAAATAAGAAGTATTTACGAAGTGAATATTTGTATATTCTACATATATATATATATATATATATAATATCAATTACAAGGTTAAGTAATATCTAGTGTTGATACAACAAAAATTTCTTTCGTAAATTTAGTGCACTAGCAATAATTTTCTTTCCTCTTTCGTTTTTAACCTGTAACCACAATCAATAGTTATAGGGATAAAAAACCGATTATCCGGCGAAAACTCTCCGATACTTAATTTAGAATTTTACTTTATGAAATTTTTAAGAAAGATCCTTAGTAAAGTTAGTAAATTTTTTTTTGCTAGGACTTCGTCCATTTACTTGATTGCCGTTGATCCCCTTTTATAGGTTTTATCATCTCCCTAATATAGTAAAACACTGAAATCAGGTAACTAGGATTTTATCGTGCGAAAATTACAGAGATTCCATAAACTAAACATCGATTTTTTAGTAGGAATGTATCTTTAGGATTCGTATTATGTAAGAAACCTGATTTAGCGAGAATCGTTATTTTGGAAAAATCCAAAAATGTATGAAAAATAGATGAATCATTCACTAATACTCAACTGCAGCGAGGTCTTAGTAATTCCTGCTTAGGAATCGTTATTTCCTTATGATAAACTAGACGTCTTATTTTTGAAACCGAGACCTAGACTAAGACCAAGATCGAGACTGAGACCTTATACGCTATGACCGATGCCTTGTTGGAGCGTTATTAAGATAAGATTCGATCCAAACCTTCTAGTTACTTTGAGAGGTCTCAGCCTGTTGGCCTCGGGATACTATTCATTTCTGCCTGCAAAACCATCTCATATCTTTATCCTCATGAACCTTATGCCTTCTAGACTATTCTCAAAATCAAGCCCCTTAGTTTTAGTCAATAATAACCATTTTTTGATTAAAATTAAAGGCATCAGTTCTGCAGAGATTCGCATGTCTGTCACAATTAAATGCTCAGCTGGGAGTCAGCCCATTTTCACAAAGTGGCAGATGATGACTGGCTCTTGAAATACCAATATTTTGAAACCTAAGAGATCTAACTGCCCCTAATGATGGCCGCCCCCGTTTTATTAATGAGACGCATCCTCTCTACTTTTGATTTGACATGGCAGCATCCCATCCCTCGATCTATAACGGGCATCAGTGATTGGGGTTCCTTTCCTTCTTTAAATACCCTACCTTTTACCTTTCTACTTTTTCTTTACTTTTACGCCGTCGCTTTTCCTTGGCCAACGATTTTAACAACATAACAGTAACAGCTACGCAGTTTCGAGCTCTTTAGTAGAACAGTAACAACAATGCAGTTTCAAGCTCCTTACTTCCAAGTTCTTCCAACTTTAACTGTAAGTCTTTTTCCCTCTTCTTTCATTCTGTTGTGGTTGATTTCGTGGCATATTTTATTGATTAGGGAATTTAGAAAACATTTTAGATTTAAAGGCCTTTAGGTTAGTCTCCCTTTGAGTCATTTGAGGGTCTTAGGACGACCTTTTAACCCCCACTTTTTTTGTGTAAAAATAGGATATGGCTTCTGGGGAAAACAACTCCGTCGAGGAACAAATCATCGTCCCAATTTCCTCCCTAGCTCTGGCGAGGCGAGACCTAACACATTTTGAGGTAGATAGATTTGCTTCCATTGTGACTCAAGTAGATTTAGAAGTATATATTAGGCTATACAGAATCCCCAAAGGGATTTATCTTAGGTCCCTGAGGCAAATGAGTTTTCAAGTTGCCCTCTAGAGAGCGAGATAACCTTTAATGAGGAATTTTTTCATATAGGTGTTAGACTATCTATTCAGCCATACTTCACCCAAATCCTTGTTTCCTTTGGACTTCCCCTTACCAACTAAACCTTAATAGTTGAAAGAACATATCTGGTCTATATGTCGTGTGGCATCAAATCTTAAACCTCGGCCCTTCCTTTGAGGAGATTGAGTTCATGTATATTTTAAAAAGAAACCCTACGAATAGTCTTGGATGGTTTTACCTTTAGAATCGAGCTGATGAGGCTAACCCTATTACCGGAAACCCTACTTCCAACAAAATCTAGAAGAAAAAATGGTTTTTCGTTGGAGATAGTTAGAACTCTACCCCATAATTTCATATACCCAGACCCTTTGGTGAGGCGGTGTTCTAGAGCAGCAAGCTAACATTAGATCCTTCAAGCAGTGAAAAGGTAAGACTGGCTAGGTCGCTAGCTTTTGACCAGAGCATTTTGCTCTTGGAAGACGAGCTGCTTAGTTCGGATTTTCTAGAGTTTTGCATCTCCATACGCTAATTAGCCTCAAAAAAAGCCGCTCTTCGAGGTAGTCTCAAAGTGACTCATCCTTACGATGGGGCTACAATAACTAACAATGGCTTTTCTTGTGTTTGCAGGTGAAATGGCCTCCAGAGACCATGCCCCAGATCCCTTTCAAGTATTGTAGAGAATTACTATAGGACAGAAGGAAGGAAAAGCCCCTTAAGCTTCGAAGTTCACCCGTAAAGGTTTAGTGAAGGCCTCGGGAGTGCCGAAAGTAGCCGGCTCTTCCAGTACGGCTCCCCCCAAGGTTCCCACCAAAATGGTGGTTATCCAAGACCTGACACCTCTCCCTGCAACCCCTCATGTTGACAAGGGCAAGTGCAAAACTGTGGCTAAGGCCTCTGGGGAGAAGGCTAAGAAGAAGAAGGGGAAGTTTGGCCAAACCGACAAGGAGTCGGTAGGATCGATAGAACTTCTTCCCAAAGACATCTCGGCGGAGAAGAGAGGGCTCTTCGAGCATTTTCTCCCCTGTATCAATTTACGAGTGCAGAGCATTAGTGATAAATTTACTGCAGATATTGCTGGGCTCTCGGGAGAATCATTGATGAACTTCTAATTAAAATAGCTGGGTCGGGTGAGTTTATTTTCCTTGTTAACTTATACTGTAAACTACTCATTACAACTAGTCCTCTGATGGTTTTTTATGTCTTTCAGCTCTTCTACTTCACCATGTTGCAACATAGTGCCCTTATTGATAATTTTTCTAAGGCCTCCAAGGCTGAGAAGGCGGAGAAAGCCTTGGCTTCTGCCAGAAGCAAGTATGAGTCTGACTAGGACATAGTCTATAGAGAGCAAAAGGAGCTCTAAGTTAGAGTGGCTATGGCTGAATCTTCTCAGTCCAAGGCGAACAAGATAGCAAAAGTCCTGAGGTCTAAGCTGACCACCTTGAAGAAGGAAGGGGAGGCACGGCTACAGAGCTTGAACAAAGCGTGTGAAGAGCTACAGGTGAGCTTGGATGCCGAGAAGAAGAGATTTACACTCTTGGCCGAAAAGGTCGAGGATGATGAGGCCAATGCGGGACTTTGCCTTCACGAGCAGGTCAATTGACCTAACTTGTGAGGCATTCTAAGGTTAATATCCCGACTTAGACTAGAGTTGGCTATATGAAGCCTTGGAGGGTCCGATTCTTGTACGGGAGGGAGAGGGCTTTGACGGGTTGTTCGTAGAGGAAGAGGGCACCCCAATTTGAAAGCCAAGTTCCTGCCTCTCATAAAGTCTGCTACTAGCCCATCTGCCTAACCTCCTGTTGCAAACACCCCTGTCGAGGTTTCTTCTGCAGAGGTAATAAAGGCTCCTCATGCTGGCCTGGCTACTCCCCCGACGGATTTAGCGACTTCCCCTGCTGACCCGACAACTCCTCCTACAGACCAAGTGGCCTCTTCAGATACCCCTCAAACTACTGTAGAAATAGTTTAATTTTATAAAAGATTTTTTTTTGTAATACTTTGAGTAATAGAATTTTCTTTTGACATTTCTAATCTTCTTTCTTCTAACTATTCTCCTTTAACTCAACCAGGAATTTACATACAATTCTTGCCTGTCTTACTAAATTGAATTATCACTAGTTTCAACTTGGCATAGCAATCTCTTGCACAGATCATTTTATTGGCCCTTTTTATTTAAAGTTCGTCCACATCATAAACTTACATCGCTATTCGTTGCATTAGTTGCCTAACTTCTTAGGTTGATCCATTCTTAAGTCAGTCTGAGCGACCTATTTGGTCCGAGAACTGCAATGCTCAAGAACGAGTAACAAAGAAATGTCTAGAAACCGTACCACCCGTATTCAAACATTTGGAAAGGGGTGACCTCGAAACCTTTTTTTATAAGATCATCTGAGAACCTCTTGCCTATGCCTTCTAAGACCATGCTTAGGGTTTAATTGAGCTGAAGATATATTGCCTCGGAAAGGTAGAAAGCTAAACTCCTGGGAATTGTGTCACCCATGTCTGGGCTTTGGAAGGAGATTAGCCTCAGACGCCTTTATAAGATCACCCAAAAACCTCTCTCGCTCATGCCTTCCGAGACCGTGCTCGGGGCTTAATTTGGGCTGAGGATAATATTACATTGGGACAATGGAAAGCTGAACACCTGGGAACCGTGTCACCCGTATCTAAGCTTCGGGAGAAGATTACCCTAAGACATCTTTATAAGATCATCCATGTCTAGACTTCAGGAAAGTGGAAAGCTGAACACCTGAAAATCGTGTCACCCGTATCTGGGCTTTGGGAGGAGATTACCCTAAAACGCCTTTATAAGATCACCTGAAAACCTCTCTCGCCCATGCCATCCGAGACTGTGCTTAGGGTTTACTTTGGGTTGAGGATAATATTATTTCGAGAAAGTGGAAAGCTGAATGCTTGGGAACAGTGTCACCCGTGTCCGGGCTTTGAGAGAAGATTACTCCGAGACGGATTTATAAAATCATCCGAGAACCTCTTTTGCCCACGCCTCCTGAGACCGTGCTAGGGGCTTAATTTGGGCTGAGGATAATATTACTAGGAAAGTGGAAAGCTGAATGCCTGGGAACCGTGTCACCCATGTCAAGGCTTCGGGAGGAGATTACCCCTAGACGCCTTTATAAGATCACCCGAAAACCTCTCTCGCCCATGCCTTCCGAGACGGTGCTCAAGGCTTAATTTAGGTTGAGGATAATATTACATTGGGACAGTGGAAAGTTGAACGCCTGGGAACCGTGTCACCCATGTCCTGGCTTTGGGAGGAGATTACCATGAGACATCTTTATAAGATCATCCGAGAACTTCTCTTACTCATGCCTTCTGAGACCGTGCTTGGGGCTTACTTTGGGTTGAGGAGAATACTACCTTGGGACAATGGAAAGCTAAACTCTTGGGAACCGTGTCATCCATGTTCGAGCTTTAGGAGGAGATTATATCGAGACGTCTTTATAAGATCATCCGAGAACCTCTCTTACACATTCATTTCGAGGCCGTGGTCGGGGCTTAATTTGGGCTGAGGATAATATTACCTCAAAAAAGTAGAAAGCTGAATGCTTGGGAACCGTGTCACCCGTATCCAGACTTCGGGAGGAGATTACCCCTAGACGTCTTATAGAATCATCGAACATTTACTTTATCTGTTGGTTAACTTCAGAAATGAAAAATTAAAATAATTTTATTGACTTCTAAGGGAATTTACTATAAAAATTTTTGACGTTTCTACGGGTAATACAACTTCAAGCATTCGGCGTTCCAAGACTTTCAAACTCGATTTTCGTTGGGGGACTCCAGCTTGTAGACTCCGGGTTTAAGGGCTTGAGTAACTTTATAAGGTCCTTCCTAGTTTGCACCTAGAACTCCTTTTCCTGGAGTCTTGGTATTCAAGGTCATTTGCCTCAGGACCTAGTCCCCTAGCTGAAAAGAATGGTGCCAAACTTTTTTGTTATAGAACCTTGTTACCCTTTGTTGATAAGCAGTGGTTTTTACTACGACCATTTCCCTTTTTTTCTCCAACAAATCTCACTCTAAACGCAAGCTCCCATCGTTAGATTCCTCATTATAATTGTTAACCTAGAAAGTTGGTATGCTGATCTTTATCGAGATCATCACCTCGCATCTAAAAGCTAGACTATAGGAAGTTCCACCTGTGGCGACCTTTGGTGTTACTCAATATAACTAAAGAACCTCGAAAAGTTTGTCAATTCATGCGCCTTTGTGGTTCTTGAGCTTCTTTTTTAGAGCCTTTGTGATGACTTTATTAGCCGCCTCTATTTGTCCGTTGGCTTTAAGATGAGCTGGAGTTACGAATCTCAGGTCAATTGTAAAATCTAAGCAGAATTCACTGAAATTTGTATTGTCAAACTGCTTGCTGTTATCTGTGACCAGCACTTGAGGTATTCCGAACCTATAGATGATGTTATGCTTAATGAACGTTGTGACCCTTTTTTCAGTGATAGCCGCTAAGGGTTTGGCTTCTACCCATTTTATGAAGTAATCAATGGCGACCATAGCATACTTGGTGCTTACCCGAGCTTGTGGCAAAGGCCAAATAAGATCGAGGGCCTACTGGAAAAATGGCCAAAGGCTTATTATGGAAGTTAATTTCTCAAGGGGTTGTCTCGGAATGCAATTGTACACTTAACACTCATGACAAGTTTTAGCTACCAGTGTTGTATTCTAAGAAAGCGTTGGCCAATAATACCCTTGCCTCAATATTCTGTGGGTCATAGCTTGAGCTCTTCCATGCCCTCCACATACTCCTCAATGAATTTCGTTCATGATTTGAATGGCTTCTTCAGGTCTTAGGTATTTTAAGTAGGGATGCTGTAATCCCGCTTGTACAGCTCCCCATCAATAATGATATACCTTACCGACCTATTCTTAACCTTTCTTACCTAGTTTTTATCCTCCGAGGGCTTACTGTCTTGAATGTAAGATCTTATCTCATCGATCCAGCAATACTATGGATCCACCTAAGATATGTACTGCTAGTAGTCCTCGTCTCCTGTGCTTCTTCGTTCCAGCACCTCTATCAAAACCGAGGCAGGAATATTTCCTTTAAAAATAGAGGCTAATTTTGCTAGAATGTCTGCTATAAAGTTCTCGGCTCTAGGGATTTGTTTTATCCTAATAGCATTTAGTGCGCTTAGTACTTGCTTGACTTTCTCCAAGTATGTCTGCATGTTACATTCGCGTGCTTAGAATTGGCCGTCTAGTTGGTTAGCCACTAGTTGGGAATCGTAATGAATGTTGAGACTTGTGATCCCTAAGGCTAGAGCTAATTTGACCCCTGCAATTAATACTTCATACTCCGCCTTGTTATTTGTAACCTTAAAATCAAACTTTAAGGAATACATTATCTAAATCCCTTTTGGACTTATGAGGACTACACCAGTTCCTCCTCACTGAACATTAAAGGCTTTATCGATGAAGAGGCTTTAAATCATCATCTCTTCATTTGGGGTGATTAGGTCTCCTCGGTCTGGATACTATTTCGTGATTTGTTAGATGAGCATGTGTTCAAACACCGATCTTTTGCCAACAAAATCCATCAAAGCTTGACCCTTTATTGCTTACTTAGGCTTGTAAGTGATGTCATACTCACTGAGTTCAACAAACCACTTGATCAGCCGGCTTGAGAGATTTGGCCGATGCAAAATATATCTTAGTGGTTAATTTGTTAACACCACAACTTGATGTGCTTGAAAATAGGGTTTGAGTTTTCGGGCTACCACCGCCAATGCCAGCGCTAGCTTTTCTGAGAGTGAATATCTCGTCTCAGTGTCCAGCAATGCCTCGCTAATGTAATAAATGAGGTGGTGAATCTTCTCGGTGTCTTCCTTGACCAAGACCGAGCTCACCGAGTAATCGCTCATTTCAAGGTATAGGTATAACGTATTCTCGGTTTTCAATCTCGTCAGATGAGGCGGAGACACAAGATACTACTTCAGCTCTTGAAAGCTACCCTCGCATTCCTTTGACCACTCGATCTTCTTCTCTTTTTTCATGATCTGAAAGAACGGGAAACACTTGTCGATAGCTTTGGACAAGAACCTGCTCACCTTGATCTTTTATGGATTAGCTTTAATTCCTCGCTCACTGACCATATACTCAAGGAATTCTCAACTTGAACTCCAATTGCACACTTCTCGGGATTCAATTTTATTTTGTACTTGCTTAGGTAGGAGAAGGTCTCTTCCAAATCCTTTGGGTGGTCTCGGGCCTTTTGAGACTTAGTAGTCATATCATCCACATATAACTTCATAGTCTCACCTATTAGTGATTTGAAGACCTGATTGACTAATCTTTGAAAGGTAGCTCCTGCGTTTTTTAACCCGAAGGGCATTACTATGTAGCAGTATAGCCCTTGGTCGGTAATAAATGTTGTATTCTCCTAGTCTGGTTCATACATCTCATGGCCAACGATGGAGTCCACCAATTGATCGATCCGAAAGAGGGGAAAACTATTCTTTGGGCGGGCTTTATTCAAATCTATAAAGTTTACACACATTCTCCATTTACCATTAATTTTCTAGACCATCACTACGTTTGATACTCACTCTGGGTAGTATACCTCCTCGATGAATTTTGCTCTCATTAACCTATCGACCTCAGCATGTATTGCTTCTCTTCTTTCTTCATTGAATGGTTTTCTTTTTTACTTCACTGGTCTGTACTGGGGATCAATGGAAAGTCGGTGAGAGATTACTCATGAGTCGATGCCTGGCATGTCTTCTTGAGACCATGCAAACATGCCCACCCGTTTCTTCAAGATGGCCTTAAGTTCGGACTTTAATTCTTTTAGGAGTTAGGGGTCAATCTTAACTGTTCTCTAAGGTAAATTTTTATTCAAAATTACATATTTAAGCTCTCTTGTCGGTTCTAGGGTCGACGGTTTGTCACCATGTTGAAGTTTCCTCTCAATCAGCTTATCTTGCGAACTACCTCCATTTATTTCTAGGATTTCTTTCAATGAGCGCTTCGATAGGTGGTATGAGTCTTCAGATGAAACCGCAAAGCATAACCGAGCCTCCATCTTGTTTCCCTTTACAATTCCAATTCTGTCTCCTATTCGAAATTTTAACTTCAGATAATGTATACTTTCTACTACCTTCGTGGTTCTGAGGAAAGGTCTCCCCAGGATCATGGTGTAGGGCATTTTGAGATCGACCACCTGAAATTCTACTACTGTAGTCTTCTAGTAAGGTCTCTCTCCTATAGTAATGGGTAGTTGTACTATTCCCAGGAGGTAAACGAACGATTCCCCAAAGCCATGGAGGGCAGTTTCGGTAGGTTTGAGTCTCAAATCTTGAATTTTTAAGGAATCCAAAGTTTCCTTGAATATGATATCGGCCGAACTTCCTATGTCCACCAAAATTCAGCTAATTTGTGCCGTTCCTACCAACACATCATTATAAGGATAATAAACTCTCTTTTCGTCCTCGTCTATGAACATAATAGGTACCGAGACAAGTTTTTGTTTCTTCTCGACTCGGACAATCATAACATAGATATACAATGAATCATAGGCTAGGGGGTATTTGGAATAATTCTTCCTCGATCTATTGGACTTCCCACCCAACGTTGCCCCTCTTAAGATCACCATAGCCCTTTCCTATTGTTTTTGTCCTTGCCCAATCTCCTGATTCAAGGCTCTAATTTCATCTTCTTCTCTAGCTATCAAGTTTTGTAGATAATTGTTTCAAATTAGTATTTCTACTTAGCCTCTAAGATCAAAACATTTGTCCGTCAAATGCCCAGCACTTTGGTGGGACTCACAGAACTTGTTCTTGGCTTCTCCTATTGGCTTAACCTTTAACGGGCGGGGTTCTACCATATAGTTCCTCTTCTTTTAATCTCCTGTCAAACCTACGAGAGTAAGGCTTTCAAGGAAGTAATTGATCTCCCTGAATATGGACCACTTTCTTATTATCATCTCTTCTCGGGGAGTGATATTGTCTTGGTGGGAATTTGTCTCTTCTCCTCGGTCTCTCATCCTAACCTTGATCTTGTCTGCTTCTTCTGTTGAGATCACAGAAATTTCTTCCCTTATTACTTCTCCTTTTCGAATCGGTCTTCGGATTTGATATCCTACCGGGAAACGATGGTGCCGAAGCCTTTTCTTCTCTCATTTTGAGAGCAATCTAGTCCTCAATTTCGATCTCATTCAATAGCTTTGGTCGAGCTACTTCATAAGTGGTGACTGATGGCTTTCGTGCCGCATACCATCCACGGTCCACTTGTAAGCCCTTCCTAAGACCTTCTAAGGTCAATGAATGGTGATAAGCCCCCATCTCCATAACCTCGTCTTCGTATCTTTTAACAAAACTCTTGAGGCTCTCTCTAGCTCCTTACTTCATGAGTAGTAATAAACTCGATATTTTAAGATTCACCGTGGCTCCTCTGAATTCATTTTTAAATGTTTCATATAGTTATCCAAAACTATCAATGCTTTCGGGGGTCAGGCTATTGAACCACCTTCTCGCTTGCCCCTCAAGGTTTAGGGGAAACAAACGACACATTTAGAACTCATCTAATCCCTAGATTAGCATTATCTCTCTAAAAAGATCAATATGCAACGATGGGTTAGTTTTGCCCATAAAAGGGTTTATCTGTGGCATCTTGAATTTTTTGGGGAGAGTGAGATTTAAAATTTTTAAGAAAAAAGGGACTTAAAATAAGACCCTATCTTGGGCACAAGTTCGTCTCTCTTTTGACTTTCCATTTACTTTTGGTCTTCTAACTCCTCAACCAACTTTTGAATTTGAATTTTGAGACTATCAACATGACCACTATCTTCCCTAGACCTCCTTCGTCTGGACGGGCTTGGCATTAAGCCTTCCTTTTGTCATTTCTGGTCAAAGAACGTCCTCATGTCCTCCCGACCGGGGCCATTGCCCGATCCTTTCTTACAAATCACCACTAAATCATGTAGGGAATCTTCGAAAATATGTTGCAGCTCGATATGGACCCTATTAGCGTCATCATTGTTTTGAGGCTCTTTAAAGAAATAGCCCGAATTTTTCCCTTTTCCCTTTTCCCTTTTCTGCTGCAGTGTATTTTCTCCCAGTAGTGTCTCAGTGATATTCTACTGAGCGATTTATGTGCATTATGTTAAGCACACTGCTTTTGACAACCTCGACTGGTTTGGGTGTTTTTAATGCTGGGGAACTAACCTGTAGTATCTTCCTCATCCGTGCTACTTCTTTAGCCAAGGCTTGAATCTGCCTATCTTTCTCTGTGTGTTGCCGTTCATTCTAGACCAGCCTTTTAGTCAACTAGGCTGTTTTTGCCGTTCTCGAACGAGGGGGGAGTTGGTGCAGCAATGAAGCCTCTAAATCACGATTTATGTCCTCTAACGGTAGCGGCTAGTCACCAACATCTTAGTTACCATACTATCATCCATACCATTGTCGTTAAGATTCCCCCTCGTCGTTGCTTTGTTCCTTGTCACATACGTCCACGAAGTTACCATGTTTTCCCTCTTGTAGCTTCTTCTGACTTTTTGTTCAATTATTCCCACAGATGGCGCCAGATGTTGATGCAGTAAAAATCCCTTCTATGAATTCTGTGCACTTGTAATAATCTTCTCTCCTCTTTCACCTTTAATCTCCAACTACAATCAATGGCTATGGGGGTAAAAAGTCGGTTGCCCAGCAAAAACCCTCCAATGCTTAAGTTAGGGTTTTACTTTATGAATTTTTTTAAGGAAAATCCTCAGTAAAGCTAGTAATATTCTTTTTGCTAGGGTTTTGTCTCTTTACGTAGTTGTTGCTGATCCTCTTTTATAGATTTTATCATCTATCTAAAATAGTAGAACACTGAAATCGAGCAACTAGGATTCTATCGTGCTAAAATCGTGGAGATTCCATAAGCTAAACATCGATTTTTTGGTAAGAATGTGATTCTTATTATGTAAAAAAACTGATTTGGCAAGAATCCTTATTTTAGAAGAATCCAAAATGTGTAGGAAGGGGATGAATCTTTCACTAATACTTAACTGCAGCAAAGTCTCGGCAATCCCTGCTTAGGGATCGTTATTCCTTACAATAAACCAAACATCTTATTTCCGAAATCGAGACCTAGACCGAGACTAAGACTGAGACCGAGACCAAGACCGAGACCAAGACCTTATACGCTATAACCGAGGCCTTGTTAGAGCGTCCTTAGGATAAGATTCGATCCAAGCCTTCTAGTTACTTTAAGAGTTCTCGGCTCCTATCACTTGAATGGCTTTCCTTGGATAGCTATTGGCCTCAGGACACTAACTATTTCTGCCTGCAAAACCATCTCATACCCATCCACATGAATCTTATACGTTCTGGAATATCCCAACATCTAGTAATAATGTTCAATCTAAACAGTCAATGAAGAACATAACTTTATCGAACACACTATTAAGTCATCACAATCTTTGATCACCACATTCCCAGAAAATTAGCACCAAGCATTCGATGAAGATCATATATTCAAATTAGTTTCCAAATCCTACCTCCCCATAATCAAAACGAATACACTGAATCACAAACCGAAATTCACTTAAGATCGGAATATTATCAAACTCAAACTACGTAAAAACTGGTAACATTTACATTTCCACAAGCTTACAAAGATACAAAAATAGAAAAATCGAGATGGGGTTTGGTTTTTTAACCTGATGGAAGCAGCGGAGTCTGAAGTGGAAGAAAACGGGAGGACAAATGTTGTAATAGAAAAACCTTTTATTAGCTTTATCTTTTGTATTTTCTGAACTTTTTTCATTATTTTGCAGTAAAATCTGAACAAAGAAATTTACAGAAGATGCTGAAAAGATGACGAAAGAAAAGGGTCAGATATGCTCTCAGATATTGGAAAAACAGAGGAAAATCGCCTCCCTGGAGTCTGATTCTGTAACACCCCATTCTCATACTTATTCAATCAATCATTATTACATAATACTACATCATTTCATACAAAGAGTG
>JAXCLQ010063121.1:0-15790 GCA_035584115.1 Cedrela odorata | reverse complement strand
GGTTAATTATGAAACTTAATATAAGTCGTGTATTGTAGATCGTCGATCGGAGTGACGTCGACGCGTTTTAGTTCGAACAACTGAGTGGATTAATCACGTTTTACGATGATTTCAAGCTTACATTGCTTGTTTTAGGAAACCTTTTAGAATTGATGAAAGCATTAGGTATATATATTGTGAAATTGAGGTTGAATCTCGGCGAAAATTGGAGTAGTTGCGATTTTCGGTAAGCCGAGTTTGTGTGAAATGGTCAAAAGTGCTTGTGACCTGTTCTATGAATATTGCATAAAAATATTAAATTGTTTGAATGATGGGAATGGCCCTTTGGGCATTGACATTTATTTACCATGTTTGTTTAGAAATCGAGACAATGGTAATATGGCATTGAGTGGATGATATATATAGATGTGTTGAGTGTATATATATATATATATATATATTCGATATTCTGGGGCTACTACGTGTAGTCTAGGGTAGACCACTGAGGCACACCGATGAGTGGAATATTGTATTATTTTCTTTTCTTAATATGATGTACATGATTGTATCTATGTGTATGGAAATGGTATCGAAGTGTTAATGAATTATGAGACTAAGGCCAGGAGGAGGCCGAATGTGATGTTGATCTGATTTCTTCTTTTATGATATTTATATTTGTAATACATATGTATAAGGAAATGATAAATTTTGAAGGGATAAGAATGTCGTAGATGTCTTGGGTTGTTGCGAAACCATAAGTTGTGAATTAATTGTTTCTCTGAAGAGTTGTGCATGTGTTGAGTTGCTATACGTTATTAGACTGTTTTAAAAAACGTGGTTAACATATCGAGATGTTGTGAAGCGATTGTTATTATTGTAGTGAATATTATTTTTAAGTATATCTATGAAGTGTTGGATGAATTGTGGGTGTTGGAGACTCACTTGAACTTTCTAAATTTGCTTTAGACTTGGTTCTATAAAAATCTCATGATACTTATAGTTTTTAAATTATTTCCAAATATGATACGGATGTGTCAAGTTACTATTGTTGATGAATGAATCGAGATTATAGAACTTAAGAATGGATGTTGATATTATGGGTTGATTTTAGGAAAATGATTTATTTCATTAAGCTATAAGGTGTGTAAAAAAATCATTACTCGAATTTAATGAGGGAATACATGTGTTGACCCACTTGATTAAGTTTTAGAACTCATCTAGGTCATTGTTCTATGAATCCGTGACTATGAAGGATATTGGAATAGTTTCGAGAAAGTCTACAGTAAGTCGAATATTGTGAAGTCATGGAATACAATGTGGGCAATGATATGTGAGGAAGAGATATTAAGATGGAAGATTGATTTGTATATTTATATACAATTTTTGTATATTATGAAAATAAAGTAAATTATAGCCTGGTTAACTGATATGATAGCCGTATAGATACTAGAGCTGTATAGATAACAGAGATGTATAGGTACCGGAGTTGTATAAATACCAGAGGAAGTGCATGGGGGCATCGATGATGATGAGTTGATGTTATCACCGTGAAAAGTATTATATGTGAAGTTAGATTCATAGTGATTTAATTCCAGATAATTTCGAGTATAATGCTGATTATATATAATCTGAGTTTAATTTATTTACAAATAAATTTAATCATCTGATTTGAATAGTTTGTTACATTATCATCCACTCACTGAGTCTCCTAAGATTCATCCGCCACTCTCCTATTTTGCAGGAACAAAGGTCTAATAAGTTATTTCAGCAACTCGAAGACATGAGCTGAAGAAAGGGTCCGTTGCAGTCACCAGGGTTGTTAGGTTCGTCTTGTACAGAGTTGAAATTTTATTTGTTGTATTAAGATGTGTTGTAAACATTGGGTTGTACATATTTTCAGTAGTGGGGTATCGCCCATCAAGTTGTTCAAATATTTTTTATGAGATGTATTGTGTATTCACGTTTGACATTTATGTTTGGACAGGTAGTATAAGGCTTAGGGTGATAGGGTGGTTCTATCACCTACTAGTAACATTTCTGGATTTGGGATGTTACAGAAATATAGAAGTATTCTATTTGAGTGTGATTTTCTTAATACTTGAGAGAGTATTTTATAATTGTATTCTCCTTGTATTTTAGAGAGAAGTTGTAATATTATTTTTCATAATGAATTCTTCTACTTTACCCGTGATTTTTTTTTTGTCTTAATTAATTTGGGATTTTTCATATAAATTTGTGTGTTACTTATTTTCATCTTTATTATTTATTGTTGTGTTTATATGGTAGGCAAAACTATCTATATATATAGAAGGTATCCTAACAGTGGTATCAGAGCTTCAGGTTATTGCAACTCATTTACGGAGGTACTATTCAAGTACTTGTCACTATTCACATATATGTGAAAATAGTTGGAACCTAGTATAGTGGTGCAAGTGACATATTTGTTTGGTGGTGTACATGTCAAGGAAAATTTTGTCAAAAGAGCTCTACATTACCTAAGGAGTCCAGGTTTTAAGTGAGACTATTGTGACTCTTTCATTCTTTCCTGAAAATTTTTTTAGTATACTTTTGCATACATAGTGTACTTACTACTATTAAAGGTTTTGATATTATTCATAGTAAAATAGTGAGAGTGAGTTCGAGTAAGATCGAGACTATAGTAGCAAAATTTGAAATTCAAAAATTCAATGGAGCAATATCTCATTGTGAAATATGAAAATGAAGGCAATCTTGAGAAAATATAAATGTTTGGATATGAGAATCACATATAAAAACAAGTTAAATGAAATGAATGAGGATGTTATGGCTGATCTCTATTTAGGATTAGCTGACGAGGTATTATCTTGAAGAGAAAAAGATAGCAAATGAGATATGAGGTAAGATCATTTCACAATAAAATTTTCCTTAAGAGAATGCTCTTCACTTTTCGTATGTCTAATTCTCATAAGGGAATTTCGGCTTCCTTTCCTGCTAATTTTAGGTTGATCTTTTACTTTTACTTTATGTTTCCTGGAATAATTTTGTTAACCCCTATGCTGTGCCTTTTTGCTGCGGCTGGCTTGTTGTGGTTTGTACTTGTTAATATAAACTCTTCCATTTCATGTTTCATCGCAACAATATTACTCAAAGGAGCCTCCACTCCACGTGCATCGTTAATAGAACGGGTGTTTTATTTAGTAAGAAGAAATGAATTCAAGATGTAAATTCTAATGAAATATATTATTATTATTATTATTAGGATAATTAACGGATATGTCCAAAATAATAGGTAAATAAATTTATATGTGAAAACCACATATTTTTTTTCTGAAGATAATAAAAATTAATTTTCTATTAAAAAATAGAAAATTAATATTCAAATAGTAATTTATTAAAAATATTAAAATAATTCCTTAATTGATTTTATTTTATTTTTAAATATAAAATTCAATTAATAAAAAGTTGAAAACATAAACATTATATTTTATATTTTTGAAACAATAATAAAATATTACCTGAATAATTTTTTGAAATATTTTATCTCCTATAAATATCAAACGTGCACATTTTTATTTTTTATTTTCAAAAAAAATGTTTTTTTTCTAATAAATTAATAAAAACATTTTGGGATATAAAAGTAAAAATTAGTGATTTTTTTTGCTTTGTTTTGTTTTCGTTAATAAATTATTTTTGTAAAAATTAAATTTATACTTTTAAATATTTTATTAATAAAAATATTTTCATTAATAATTTTTATACATCCAACTTTTTAATAAGTAAAACTTATACATAAAAAGGAAACAAAAGAAAAGTAATAGAGAAATTAATTTAATATTTTCAATAAATCACTATTAGAAGGATAAGTTTGTATTTTTAATAGAAAATTATTATTTTTATTATCTTCATAGGAGATATATGTGATTTTCTCATGTATCTCTATCTACTCGTGTTTTTTGACAAATCATTGAGTAATATGAAAAGCAAGTGAATTTATGAAATGGATTGTGGATAAATATTACGAAAAATAAGTGAATTTATGGGATGGATTGTGGATAAAGTACACGGAGACTTGATCATTCATGTTTTGCAAGCAGACAAAGTAATACCAGTTTCTTTCATTTCATTTTCAATGGTAAGTTTATTATTGTTGTAAACATGATGCCTGAAATTAGTTGGAACTGAACCAGAATTAGTAAGGTAGGGTACCTGTTAAACATAGGAGGTTATAGTTTTAAAATTTAGGAATCAATTTTTTTCAAGTGGAACCGGAATCGTAACATATTTTACTCACCCCTACATAATTATATGATATAAATATAAATAATTTTTGTATTAATATCATTATTATTTTTATCTATAATAGTAATAATAATAATATTTTTTGTTTTTTTTGATATTTTTTGTTTTTTTATACAAATATTTTTTTTATAAATAATAAATAAATAATATTTTAATTCTTTTATGCAAATAATTTTTTATATATAAATTAAAAAAATGAAAAAAAAAATGAATAGTTACTGCCTTAGTGATTTGAGAGTTGGTTAAACGAAAACTCAGATGGTGTATGGAGGCCACGTCATTCTTAGTGGTCGATATACAACCACGTTGCCACTTTTTGACCATTGTACATATATGTTTATTGATTTATATTTTAATAAATAAATATTACTTATTTTATACAAAATTATTAAATTACTGTAATTTATAATATTTTTAACAGACAAATCTGGCAAATAATAACACAAATGTAAGTTCTTTAAAATTTAAAAGAAAAATATTATTTACCTTAAACTTTGTTGTTTACCCTAGAAAAAAAGATAAGGAAAGAGAGTATGAAAGTTATGTTTTTGAAAAATATTTTTAAGTTTCAAAAATATAAAATAAAACTTATTCAGTTGTATGTTTATAATAGGATATGTTTATAAAATAAAATAAAACTTCGAAAAATATTTTCTAAGATGGAAAGTATTATTGAGATTAGTTGGTGTTTATAACAGGATTTGAACATAAATTTGTGGCATCGCTATTATCACAATATAAAACTGATCTCAGAATAATATTTATTGTCGAGTGCACCTTCTTCCCATTAAACCTCGCAGTCGCTTCATCTCGTTTCATAAGAACAAAGATAAAGGAAGATTGGGTGGATATCGATGGACATTGCATACCAAAAAGTCAAATCATTGAAGAAATAGCATGTGCTGTTGCTGCTGCTAAACCAAACTCAATGGTATTATAAAAATTGGTACATGCATGTGTATTGATCATAGAATCTTAGCACATTTGCACACATACTTATGCATAATATTCTTATGAATAACTTAATCCAATTTCCACTAATTTCGTGTTTATAATAATTGCATTGTTTCATATTTCACTTATCGAGCAAAGAGGTCTATTGCCTGTTTATTTGAAAAAGTATTTACTTCATTAAAATATTGTTAAATATATCTTAATAAAATTAAGTTAAAAGTTTTAGCTTATATTTAAATATGAAAATATTTTAATAAATTATTTTTAACAACATCTCTACTATATTAATTTATTTTTTGAAAGTAAAAAATTTAAATCCTATTTTTTTATTTTTGCTACTAATAACAGCCAATTCTTACCTAACATATAAATTTAAATAATGTTAAGATGCAAAATTTTTATACTTATTATTATATACAAACTAACTTGACATGATAGTATTGGTTGAATAAAAATATAAAATTAAAAAATCAACTAATACTATCATAACATGTTAATTTGTATATAATAATTTATATGGAAGTTTTTTAACGTTTTAATTATAACAATAATTTTTTAAAACTTTATTTAAAATAATATTATAACATAATATATATTTTTATTTAATTTTTCATTGATCTTATGTCATTGAAATGATTGATCTGTAGTTAATATTTACTTACAAGATTAAAAAGATATATATATATATATATATATTAAAATATCAATTTTTAAATAATTTAGTTTAAAAAATAAATAACTTAAGATCATTGATCTTATGTCATTGAAATGATTGATCTGTAGTTAATATTTACTTACAAGAATAAAAAGATATATATATATATATATTAAAATATTAATTTTTAAATAATTTTGTTTAAAAAATAAATAACTTAATAAATATATTAATTAAATATATGATTTTTTGAAGTGGTAAAAATGTTGTTGCATATTTGAACATGTACCATTTCTATATATTAACATCATTAATTAACTTACAATAAAGGGTTGATTCATTTATGTAGAAAACAGACAAACCTTCTTTGGATGAATGCTTAAAGAGTATATTTTAATATTTTATGGGTCAATATGCTTCCTCGTCCAATCAATTAATTGAATCTAGCATTAGAATTGTTAGTTAACAACTTGTCTTTAAGTTATCAAGTAAGAATCTAGCCGTAGAACCATAAATAGAATTATGTATCAGGCAGATATCAAATTGCTTATGGAGTTTGCCCCTTTCTTTTCGCAGGTGGGTGTCGACTAATTTCATCATCGATCAGATATCAGGTATTTTATATTTGTGCCGACAGAAGGAATCGTCTGCTACCTATAAATATTGATTCTTGTGGCAAAGATGGATACTCGATAGAGCTACCTCTCTCTCTCTCTTCTTCTACAAATATTATTATAAAACATTCAATTAAATATTGATGAAAGCCTTTAGCCACTAATATTCTTGAGTTTTTTAATACTATGAACATAATTTCATTTTATTCGAAACACCACTTGCATTCAACTATATTCTATTTAAAAACAAGTTCCCAAGTATCCAAGTGTCATTTTAAATGAGTATTTTGTTTATATTCTATTTTTATAAATGCATATTTTACAAAAAAATAAACTATTTTATAAAGCATGAGAAATAATTCTCTATTTGATAAGAACTCATTTGTATATAGTTTTATACATGAAAGATTCACTGATAATTTTTGAAATTACCTCGGCTAAAGTAGCTTTTGAGAAAGTATGTTCAGCCTGATTTTGGTTATTTAAAACTGTTTGCAAACTTATAAATTGTTTTCTGATTATTTGATTAAATGACTATATATATATATATATATATATATATACACTTTTGAGTATATTGTAAAGTAATCCTATCTAGAATTTGAAAATGTGTGTGCATGTATGTATGTATGTGTGTATTTATTTACTCATTGAGTATAGTCATATACTCACCCCTCACCCCTTTCAGCTTTAAAGTTAGGCGCCCTAATACTCGTTGGGTTAGTGGTAGCTATAGAGAGCCTTCGACGCTTTGCATAACTTTTTTCTTTAACTCACATATGTATTTTGTTTCACTGGATATATTTATTTGGATATTATAATGTATTTATAAACTAAATGGTTTATGTAAATATTTATGTATGTTCAACCCAACTGAAAATGATTTCCATGTGGATGATGTTTTACTTATTTGTTATGTTTTTAGATAATGTGGTCATGAATGATCAATTTTGATAATGATCCCATAGATGGGAGTTATTGATTTATAATTATGGATATAGGTTTTTATGATTAACATGATAAAAGAAAGTCTTACAAGCTTTCTTGATACATTCTGGGTATATAAGATGTATTATGAGGGTTTTTGGCGATTGTCAAGATAGACCCCAGGTTTAGGGCTGGACAATTAGATTGGTATCAGAGCTTTTGGTTTGAAAATAGTTTTCAAATGTTTTGAAAACGGTTTTCAAATGTTTTGAAAACGGTTTTCAAATGTTTTGAAAACAATTTGATATTTTACAATTGGTTAAACTTAGTTAGAAAATGATTTTTTAAAAATTATCTACTAAACATTAAGTGAATTAAGTCATAGATAAATACATACTGTTGTGAAGCATATATGATTGAACTTCATTTTCTTTTTTTTTCTTTTTTTTTTTATAGTAAGTATTCCTCCACGTATGGAAAGAAAAAGAGGTAGACCCCGTAGGGTATGTTACCCGAAGAGGAGCAGGCAGATTCCTTACATATACCCCAATTTCCTCAATCGGAACAACCAACTTCATTTCCACAACCTGGGATAGAAATGCTAGCTAATGTGACATTGGAGATGTGGACAGCCTTTTTGGTATATTGAAATGCCCAAAACCAAATTCCAGCTCAGCCTAAGCAAGTTCCCTTGAGTCACCCTTCCAGTGAACCAGTGATGGTACTCTCAGTGCCAGCATCCCCCGCAGAGTCTTCTAAACTAATGTATAAGCTTTCCAAATTGATTAAGGAAGATAAATAGTTGGGGTGTGTATCTTTTTCAGGAACTTTTGATGTTGTTGTGGCAAGTAAATGGATAAGACTGATACAATCGAATCTGTAGGATATAGGTATCTCAAATGATGATAAGTTGAGAGTGATTGTATAGTTGTTGTAGGATAGCGCTGCCATGTTAGGTCATATTTGGGTCACAGTTGACTTAGGTTGATTTTCTAAGAGAATTTAAGAATCAGTACTTTACGCACTACCACAGCAATCAGAAAAGCATGAGTTTTTAAATATGAAATAGATAGGTAAGATAGTGATAGAATACAAGATTCAGTCGAGAGAGTAGGAAGAGTTTGTTCTCAAGTTTGCCAATGAGTAGACTCTTTACTCCAAGTTTGAGGCTGGATTGAACTTGGACATCAAGAAGCTGATGCCAGTAACTGATACTTAGAGTTACAGAGAGATAGTTTAATTAGCACTTTGGACAGAAAAACTAATAGGAGAAAGAAAGGCAAGACTTAACTTTCAAAAGAAAAAGGATCTAAATGTCTCAATGGCCTAGTGGTCGAAGAAGAGCTACAACAGTGATTTATCCAGCGGTGCTTAAATTAAGTGTCACGTTATCTTTTATTACCTTTTTATCTGCCACTCCTTGCTAGGTCTCCTAAACTTATTGAGATTTTTGTAGAATCTAGAAATTATAATCCTAGCCGTATTCAGATTCCGAGGATCACAAAAACTTAAGTTTATAAGCATTGGTATTATGAAAATTGTGGGATCTTGAGTTTTTCTTACAAAATACGTCTATTAGGCCATGAATCCTTATTATGGAATGAGCCATACTCACAAAATATATCTATTAAGTCATTGATCCTTATTATGGGATGAGCCGTACTTGCAGAATACATCTATCAAGCTATAAATCTTTATTATGGAATGATCCAAAAATAATTTAAATATTTCATTAATAAGTAACTATTGAGAGGTCTCGAAAGTCTTTTCCTAAGACATTTTCATTTACTTGGAGTGGCCTCAAATTTGATCGCATCCCGAAGACCTCTGCCATGTCATACCTAAAACCCTCATAATCGAAAAAGGTCTCAGAATTCATGTGTAAGTTCGAGACCTTTCATTGAACTTGGGAGGTCTCGGTCCTTGTCGTACCTAAGGTCTTTACCATTCTATGGTCAAGATTCCCTAGGCTTAAGCTAAGCTTAAATTTCTTCTATTCTTTGCTGAATTTTAATTGAGTTCTATATCACCCATTCGCCGACCCAAGGCCCAATGGGCTTTATTCATGTCCTAGACCGTTTCCCAAACAATATGTATATATATATATATATATGTATATATATGAAAAATAGAAAAATAACATTTAAATCCTTAACTTTTTATGTTTTTTAAAATAAAAACATAATTTGTCTACTTATATTAAATAGATGTTAAATGAGATGCCTATTGAAATGTTTATTATTAAGTTATATAAATTTAAAAGTATTACTATATATATTAATTGGTACGATATAATTATATTATCCTATATTTTCACGATAATTACAAAAATTATAAATATATATATATATATATATATATGACATATTTAAAAAGATAATCCCATCATTTTAATAGAGATTTATTTTTTATAAAAAAATTAAATAATATTTTAAAAAAATATAAAAAAATACCTAAAACTTATTATCCCGAATATTCGTCTATGATATAATTATTATAATAATTCAATTTCTCAATTGTATAAAATATCTTAATGATTCTCCACTTGCCTTTGTTTTTTTAATTTTATTTTTGAAGTTGCTAATTCCACAAATTTGTAGCTCTTATTATGTTGACTATAATATAAATTTATACCCATAACATACCACTTTCTTTTAATTAACTATGAAAGCTTTTCATAAAACAATATTATGTATCATATAAACTATAGATACACATCACTTTCTTTTAATTAACTATGAAAGCTTTTCATAAAACAATATTATGTATCATATAAACTATAGATACACATGATTAGGGATATGTTAAAGATATTCATAATATATGTACATAATGTGAAGGAATGCTAAATTTTAATTATGTGGTGTATGGTAAATCTAAAAGATTAATGTGTCACACATCTTAATCCATTTGTTAATTATGTAGAAAACGAGTTGACGTACCGTGGAGCTTATAATTAATTAATTTAAAAAATAAAATTGACTTTCAAATACAACATAATCTCGTTGATTCATATATAAATTATAAAGTATAATTGTTTTATTATTATTATTATTGATAGAGATCAACTATACCATTAATGTTTCAATATTAAGACAATCATCAACAATTTTAAAACAATAAATAAATACCAAGTCAATAAGAGAATTTGAGTGATGATCTCACATTTGGAGTTTGGACTTCAATTTTTGAGTGATGATCTCACATTTTGTCATAGATTACGAATTTATCTTCTTGTCTATTACCAAATTATGTTAACTAATTAAATCACTACACAATGAGTGTTTGTTTTGACCCATTTCACCATTCGCTGCCATGATCCTATGAAGTCAATTTCCATTTGAACTTGATTGACATCATAATTCCCAATGAAAGTACTCTCCATATTTCATAAGTGCTTTGTTTCTGTTGAGCAAATCGATCACAACCAGCAAGCAATCCGAGAGGAAACCAGATGCCAAACTTCAAATTAAAAGAACGAAATCAGTAAAAGATACTCAAGGCTATCACCTTGAATGAAATCAAGTACTGTAACAAAAAATAACAGAAGAATGAAAGAATTTTTAGAGAGAGAAAATGCTCTCTGTTTTCTGAATTTCTGCAAATATCGCGCATTACATCTCAGCAATCAATTTAACTATTTATAGTTACAATCAAAACGCTACGTTTTACTTAACTAACTAATCCTAACAGTTTATCAACTTCTTGCCAGCTCAACTTCAAGCACCAGCTCCCATACCATTATTCTGTTGAAAGCAACGGCCAAGAACAATGAAATATGAATCACATTCACAGTTTCCCCTTCATTTCGGCTTTTGCTTTCAGCTTCCGGCTGCCTAAAAAGTCGCAAAATCTTGACTCACTGTCCTGGTTTTTCCACAGCTTGAAATTGTCAAAAGAAAGCATTCAAAACCCAGAAGAAGAAAAAACCCTAGCTAGCAAGTAGCAAGTGCATGCAAACATCAACAACTACGCATGCAAGATGTAAGTAATTATCTCCCACTATTCAGTTCACCATTAAAGCAAATTGATAGTCATGAACATTTGTTCCTCCCCCTTCGCCCTTAATATTAATTGCAAGATCTTAATTCGTTCAACTTTTATCTAGAACTAGACTTATTCAAAGCCATATTCCTTTACTTTTCTCTCTCTCTTCTTTCCGTAAAGTTGGACGCTTCTATTTTTCATGTAATCTTTTGCTTTCACACTCTCTTTTACACAAAATAAGATAATTGCATCAAATTCAAATTTTAAAAGTGTATATACACGCACACTTAATTATGCATATATAAAACAATAAATCTTACTAGAAAGTGTCACTAAAATTGTGGTATCAAACACATTCTCTTTTGTGTTATAGAATAGATAATCTTAGATAGAACAATTTGACCATATCATTATATTAATGTGGTGAAACCATTTAATTATTGAGATAAGAAAAAATTATGAATTTATAATAAATAAATAAAAATAAAGGATAAAAATAAATAAGTAAAATAATTTTTCTTAACTTATTTTATTTATCACAAAGTCATAGTTTTCTCAAACCTCGTTAATTAGATGGTTCTACCATTTTAGTATAATGATATATTGAGACTTTCATACCTAAGGCTCTTCCGACATAAAAATAGTATTATTTTAGTGACTAAAATGATTTGACGAAAAACAAATACTCCTTAAAGTTTGCTCATTTTTCATAAAAACTAGCCAAAATGCTTTTGTTTAAAATTAATGGCAAGCAAAGACCTGAGTTCGGTTCACTTTTTCCTATATGTCGAAATTGCATATCTTTACCTCGTCGTTTTTTACCTCTCTTTCTCAACTAATTTGCTTATTATGAATTTTAATTATTGTGACTAATCGGTTCATCTAATAAAGGTGATTAAATTAAGGTTTACTTGTAAATAATAAATAAATTGTGAATATATTTTTCTTTTAATAAGTCAATTTATAAGTCAATTTATAATTAAAGTAATGTAAAAGAAATGTAAGTGTAAATTTTTACAAATTTTACTACAAAGTAAAATTACTACAAATCTCAGAAGAAGTATATGATAAAATCTCCAAAAGAATTTTCATTTCAAATAAATATATTGTTATTATAAATATGAGAAGGAAAATATAAAAAAGAAAACAAAAAGAAAATTGTACCTTCCATTAATAATGCACTGTTACAAAATTCATATATACAAGTGTAAAATTTTACAATTGTGCATGCATCCTTTCACCCACTGTTCGTAGACCTTGCCAAAAAATACTGAGTTCAGGAAATCAATGAACTTTAAAAGAAATTATGCTCCATGTGATAGACTTGAACAAACTTTCAATTAAGAGCGGCTACTAGTATTCATAAATAACAGAATATAGAATATAACAATTTAAGTTCTTTATTAAAGAATTTGAATTGAATTATAAGATAATCATTTTGAAGGAATCACAATCAAATCTATTAGAAATTTGTTCTTGCCCAGCAACCACCGACAAAAAGAAAAAAAAATTAATGGCTTAGGTGGGATTGATTTTAAATTAAAAATTAAAACAGTGAGCTGGTGTAATTTAATGTATTAAGTAACCGTTTCGCAGTGTTAATTAACATATAAGTTTTAAATATTTGCCAATTAATTTCAACCAGCTTCCCAATAAATTATGTACATCGTCGTCAGCTCTTGGCAGTATGTGAAGCACGTGGGCTTGACTGAAGCTAGCAAATATTTGCAACGTATCATTTACTGTGAAGAATAAAGTATTATCGTGGATCTAGTCCATAGCCATGACTCCAACGAGTCAAATCCGGCTGCATAAGATCTGAAGGGGATTTGGAATTTTAAGTTGGGTTTGATTGGATGCGGTAATTTGGGTTACTGTATCGTATTATATTAAATAAAATTAATTTAAATTTAATTATTTAATAATTATATTAAAAAATAAAAATTTTAATCAATCATGATTATTAAACAATTAAATTGAATGTAATCATATTACTTATTTAAGATTTTTTTATTTATATTTTAATATATTTTTATAATATTTATTATAGTATTTTCTTAAATACAAATTAATTTTATTTTAAATATAATTAAATATTTTTTAAAAATAGATAAATATAATTATAAAATTTTTAAAATAAAAAATTATAAAATAAATTTATTAAATAATAAATAAATTAATAAAAATAATTATTTAAATAATTAATCGTGTTATAAATAAATTTATGTGTTAAAAATTTTAAAACTTAATCTAACACTATTATTAATTATATTGTATTGTGTAATTCATTTTATAATTATAATTATGTTATTTTATATTAATTCAAATTTAAATTTTATAGGATTGGTAGGTGATATCAAAGTTTGTGACCTTTCCTATTGATCACTGAGGCTGAAGAACATATCTAGTGAATAGGAGTGCAGTAGCTCAACATCTAGTGAATAGAACCATGTGGTTCACTCTTATTATTTTATCCAAGCAATGTTTTGTTATACTTGCTCTTAATTGTTTTGTCTCATTTTCAGTCAATTTCGGTGCAAGGACATGGCGAGGATGAAAGAATGATCAAAACAGTGAGGTGGGATTGCTGCCATTAATTGACCGAGTGTGAGCGGTGCCTTTAATTAAGTAAACTAAAAAAAATTCAAGATTCTTTCTCGATTTTTTTTATTTTTTTTTATCTTCGTACTTTCAATTTATAATATAAAATATAAAATTAATTTATAAATTTTATTAAAATATAATCTAAATTATTAATTATTAATTATTAATTATGATATGTGTTAATATATGTTTAAAAGTTCAAGATAAAAAGAATTCAAAAGCTGAATATAATATATTAAAAAATCAAGTTGTGCTGAAAAAGACGGGAGAGGAAAGAATAAGAGGTTGTTTAGTTATGTTTTTTAATTTTTTTTTTCATTTTAAAATAAAATAAAATAGAAAAAAAACATATTTATTTGAATATTTTGTAAAATTTACGAGAAACTTTTATTTTTAAAATTTTGATTATAAAGAAAAAATTAATATTTTGTTAATTTTTATCATTTTTAAAAATATATATTATTGAATAATTATTTTATTCATTTTTTAAGAAATTAACACTGATTTTTTTATTTTAAAAAATTATTTTTGGAGTATTAATAGATTAGCCTATGTATTTTAATGAAATGACACAAATTATGACATCACATATATATATATATATATGTCATAATTCTTTAATTTTTCTTCATGAAAATGTACACAAAATCATGATATGAATTAATTTATTTTAATATTAGGAAAGAAATTTGATGAGGGGCTATGATATTTCAAATTATTTCCATTAGATTAATTTAAAAAATATCTTTTAATATCATTGAAATATATTTAGCCCTGATAAGTTGTTCAAATTATTAATGATATCATTTAAACTTTAAGTAATGCATGTTTTCTTTGAGTAATGAACTTAAAAAGAAATTATGCTCCATGTGATGGACTTGAACAAACTTTCAATTAAGAGCGGCTACTACTATACATAAATAATAGAATATAGAATATAGAATATAGAATATAGAATATAACAATTTAAGTTCTTAATTAAAGAATTTGAATTGAATTATAAGATAATCATTTTGAAGGAATCATAGTAAAATCTATTAGAAATTTGTTCTTGTCCAACGACCACCGACAAAAAGAATAAAAAACTAATGGCTTAGGTGGGATTGATTTTAAATTAAAAATCAAACCAGTAAGGTGGTATAATTTAATGAATTAAGTAACCGTTTCGCAGTGTTCATTAACATATAAGTTTAAAATATTTGCCAATTAGTTTCAACCAGCTTACCAATAAATTATGTATATCGTCGTCGGCTCTTGGCAGTATGTGAAGCACATGGGCTTGACTGAAGCTAGCAAATATTTGCAACGAATCATTTACGGAGAAGCATAAAGTATTATCATGGATCTAGTCCATAACCGTGACTTTAATGAATCAAATCCGGTTGCATAAGATCTGAAGGGGATTTGAAATTTTAAGCTGGGTTTGATTGGTTGCGGAAATTTAAACATTAAGCAACGCATGTTGGGCATTTTTAATTTGTTCAAATTTTATTAGTTTTTCTTTTTTTACTGTAAACATTCCTGCAAAGTGGTAGTGTTCATTCATGAATATAAGAGCACTGCATTTTTTATTCATCAGATAGTCGCAGCAAACCAGCATAAACTAAAAAGTAAAAGAACAACCTAAAATATTACCAGAAAAGGGAAGCTGAAAATTCTTGACAAGAAACTCAAACTGCCCAACCGGAATTCTGCTTCTTTGTTTAATCATCAATTCTTATTTGTGTACCAGAAGACACCTTTATTCTGGATGTCATCATCTGGTTCAACATAAAGACACTCTTTTGCCTGT
>JAXCLQ010063110.1:0-15793 GCA_035584115.1 Cedrela odorata | reverse complement strand
ATAATACTTTAATATGATTAAAGTAATAATATAATAATAATATCTTATATATGTAATGAATATGTGTGTGTGTGTGTAAGATATTTGTGTATATATATATTAGAATATATATATATTCACACTCTCTCTTAATGCGAGCCAACTAATACACTCATGCTACATGTCTTGCTTTATGCATTTAATGAAATGAAAAGTGAGCAAGTGGGGTGTGGTTGTTGGGGATTACAACTGTGCAAGGAAAAACACTCAAGTGTTGAGTGTTAGTTGCATTGGATGTAATGTGAGCCTTCCCAAGAAAAACTCAACTGTAAGTTTCTTCTTCTCCATTATTCTCTTTGAAATTTTTAGAGTGTCATCCTTAGAGAAGCATGGTAAAGGTTTGGTTTTGAACCAAAAACACAAGAGAGAAGAAGAAAGTAAGAGAAAGAAAGAACGTTTTGGCTTGGTGAAGCTAAAACTGATCCCTTAAAGAAGCCGGAACCACCATCACCAACACTGACGTGTGGAGACCTGTGGAGACGAGTGAAGGAGTTCTTTTGCTTTTTTAGATTGCGAAGGAAAGAAGTAAGTTCTTGAACTTTGCATTTATGGTTATATTTAAAATTGTTTTAAATACCCAAAACATACACATACATATGTCTAGATTCTAGAAAGGCCCTTCTGCAAGTTCATGTGATGGGCTTGGCCTCCCAAGCGGTAGTTGCGCGCCTGAGAACCGATTTAGCGCGTCATGTTTCCATTGCGAACTCGAAACAGCTTAGATCCAAGTATTGTATCAAATAGTTATTGTTTACATTAAAGTTACTATAGTAAATAATTACTGTTTAGATCAAAGTTACTGTAGTAAACAATTACTATTTAAATTAAAGTTATTGCAGCAAATTCAAATTCACTGTAGCACCGAGAAAAAAACACTCTAAATCCTTCCGACTAACACTTCATTCAATGCAAAATCAACCCAATCTTACATTTCTTACGCAAAATCAACATAATCTAACATTTTTTACACAAAATCAAATTTTTTGGATGAATAGTAACCCAAAATTTAAATCATATTCAAAATCTAAAAACCAAGCTTTTAACGAATTAATAAGTTTATCAGTAACATATAATAGTCCGTAAAAACATTTAATTGCTGATTAAACGAAAAAATTTCTAAATTTTTTTCGAAATCTAAATTTTCTTCTTGTTCTTCTTTACTATTTCTAATCCAAATTGATACCGAATTAAAGAGAAAATGACGGGTAATTAATTGACTACCGAAATTTGAAAGAAAACTAATCGAATTTAAAGTTATTTGTCTGGAATCGAGGGAGAAATTGAGACAATCGGGTTTCTATGTTTCAGAGAGAGAAGAAAAGAATGAAAACTATGAACAATGTGAAGCTTCCAATTTTATTTATTTTATATGTAAAATTTCAATGAAATCCCTTTTCTTTTTATTTTATTTTTTAAAAATAGCTTAAAATTAAAAAAAGAAAAAAAACTTTCTTTTTAGTCCCTATAAAACTCAAATTTTTTTTTTTATTCTTACCATTTAATCCATGATCCTCTATTCCAACTTATCCCTTTGGAAAATTTAAAATAACCTTGAAAATTTTGAAACCTTTGCAATAAGGTCCAAAATCAATTATTTTAATTTTATTTTACTTGGTTCCTTTATCCAATTTAAAAAACTTTTATTTCTCGAAAGTCTAACCCCATGAATTTAATTTCTAAACGAAAGAAGAAAAAAAATGAAATTACCTACTGATCCAAAGGACAAGGTTCACACATACAACAAAGGAAAAATTATCAAAATAACTATATTTTAAATCCCTTTTATATTTTGTCCAATCCTAAAAAATTCTTACTAAATAGACTAATTTTAGTAAATTTAGACAATTTTACCCTTATCACTATCTAACTTAAAAATACAATAACTACAGTCGCTCGAGCCATCCGTACAAGTGTTATCTACAGTCGCTCATGCCATTTGCAAAAGCACTATCGATATAGTGCACTCGTATTATCCACACGAGCATACTATTTACAATGTGTTCATGTTGTTACAATCTTGTGCTACAGTATCCACTACCTTCTTTATTTTTAAAATTTTTTTTTATTAACAATTTTATTATAAATAAATTTTATTTTATTACTTAGTTGTTTATTATATGTATTTAAAAGAAATAGTTAATAAATAATATATTAACATTGTAAATTTTTAAAAAATAAAATATTTTTTAAAATATATTTTCATTAACAATTTTATGAAAAAATTTCTTATTTTTAATTTCATCACTTATTGTTTATTATGTATATTTAAAAATAAAAAAATAAAAAATAGAAAGAAAAATTTTAATGACTAAAAAAATCTACACGAGCATTTGTGTCTTTCACGTAAGCACATTCGTGGCAATTTTTTCTTTTTGTCATTAATTTTTTTAAATTTAAAATTTTATGTAAACTTTATTATAGTAAATTTTGTTGTAAATAAATTTAATTTCATCATTTATTATGTATATTTTTAAAAATTAATTAAAAAATAATTTATTATGTAAATTAAAAAAATAAAGAAATTAAAAAATTAAAAGACAAAAAAATTGGTCAACTCTATGTGAATTTTTTTGTAAATAAATTTAATTTAATTACTTATTATTTATTATATATATTTAAAAATATAGTTAATAAATAATATATTAATTTGATATATTTAAAGTAAAGTAAATAAAATAGAAAATAAATAGTATTGTATATTTAAAATAAAAAATATGATTGTTGGAATTCGAATTTAAGTCACCTAAGTGACTTAAGAGTATACTCATTATTGAGATATAATAATTTTTATCATTCAAATTAATATTTACTAATATTTATTTATTATTTTATATTTTGTTAAAGTGTTAATTGATTATGAAGGTAAAATTATCCAAATTATATGAAATTGGTATGTTTGATAAGAATGATTTAGGATTGATCATAAATGTAAAAGGGGTGTAAAGTAAGGTTAATTTTGAAAATTTCCCACAACAAATAGCTAGCTTTTAGGTATTCAATTAGTTTGAAGCTTGAAAGAGAAGTGGATGTAGAATTACTTAACATGCAATATATACATCATCGAAGTTTCATATATTAATATAATTTACAACTAACAAAATTGATCATCAACATTATTATTTATATTGTTTTGTATGATTTACTCATTAACTGCATGAAAAATTATTGGGTTGGCTTGAATTTCAAAAAATATGTATTGAAGGGATAACATTTGATAATAATGAAATGAATAAAGTCATTTAATTATGGACCTACACATATGGTTTGCGTGTAACATCAAATAATATCTCTTAGCACTATTGGATAACACCCTTTAGCTAAGATGAGAAAATAATGCACATGAACTTGAAAGCTCCAAACGTCTATTGCCAAAATGAAAAAAAAAAAAAAGTTTAATTAATGGATTCGCTTAAAATATAAATTCAATTATCATAATCCAATAATATTAGGTATACAAAATTTTATAAAGTCTTATATATATATATATAAATCAAAATAATAAAATTATATTATTACTATAAATGTTGCATATATATATATATATTAAACATGTGACGATAATATAATATTATCATTTCAGTTTAAATACATGGATTTATATAAAAATTTGTATATATAATATTATTTTATCACAATCCAACCATATTTACAAATAAATCTAAATATATAATCATAATCTATGATCAAATTAGGAAATGATATGATTTAAACGATCCACCACTTCTAACAAACAATGATAAGGCGGACCATGCATGTATGTCAATTCGGGGGTGATTAGCCATAATGGCTTGCCCAAGTGTATAATTAATTAAGGTGGAAAATGTCCCCCAATAACTAATAAAAGATGGATAATCTGAATGGATGATATATACTTTTTTTTTTCCTTTTTCCTTTTTCCATTTTTAAGAAACATGTAGAATCACGCATGCACCATGCAGCATAAAGCATAATTCCATATTGGAAAAGTAAAAAATAGTAACGAAAAAGGGTTTGGTTTTGGTTATGTATCGATACAAAATAACAACTTTGAAGCAAGTTTTATATTGATATCTTTTTTGATAAGATTCTACGTTTGGTATGATAAATAACCAAAGTCGTAGTGGGCCGGCATTCTGTAGAGTCTAAACTCAAGTCTGTTTTACTACTACTGATTATGTTCACTTTCTTTTTCCTTTCCTTCTTATACACGAATTATGAGCTGGTCTTTGCAAGTCTTAATTCAATAGATTGTTCAGAAAATGATTAGATTTTGGTTTCATTTGTAATTGTGTTGTTTTTTAACTTAAAAGTAAAGTTAAAAAATTTATTTGATAACATAAATTTTTTAATGAAATTTACTCATTTTTTATATTAATCTTTAATCTTTAATATTTAATATTTTCATCCATCAATAACTGCAATTTAAAAATTATCACACTATAGGCCATGTTTGATTTGAAGAATGGAAAGAAATAGAGAAATGAAAGAGGAAAAGAAAAGAAAGAGAAAATAGAAAATGAGTTTTTTATTTTTTGGTTGCATCATGGAATTATTAATGGAAATGAATTTATTTTTTTTTCTTAGACAAATATTATTTACTTCTATATTTATTAATAAATTAAAATTTTCAATTGTTTCTTACTTTTATTTTTAAAATTTAATTGTATTTTATTTAAAATAATTATTATAATAAATATTTAATATATATATTTTGTTAATATTCTTAAATATACATAAACCTTATATTAATTAATTATTATTTTTGCACAAAAATACTTATTTTTATTGAAATAGTTTATGCATTTCATAATTAAAAAATTAAATTAACTTCAAATTTTTATTTTTAAATATCCAATAATCGAATCCTATAAATTTAATAGGTAATTTATTAACAAATAATTAAACTTATACTATGTAAATGTATTTATTGATTAAAAATATATTTTATATTTTGAATGCATCACTTTTTTTTTTAATTCGTAAATTCAATTGCATATGAATTTTCATGTATAAATTGATTTTGAGCACAAACTAAACTTGATATTTATATATTTAAGTGTCTTTAATTAGTTTATTAGAAAACTTTCAATAATATTTGTAAAATTATATTATAACTACTAATAATATAACATTTTTTCTTATTTTATTTGATAGTAAGTTTATCTTTAAAAGAATTAAAAAATAAAATAAAAATACAATTACATCAATAATTATTTTTTTATATAACAAAAATTAAACTTATCAAATAAATATGACTAGTTGTATGAATTATGATAAATATAAGATTATAAAATAAAATTATAAATTAATATACATATGAAACATATAAAAAAAATTGTAATTAGAATGATGACTAAAATAATAATAATAACTATACTTTAATAAGATAATGATGAATTTTTATAATAAAAATAAATATTAATAATGATAAATTAATTTATAAATAAAATAAACTAAACTAAAATAATGTTGTGAAATAATTTATTTAATTAAAATTATTTAAAATACTTAGTTAATTAAAAAAATAATAATATTAAACTAATTAAAATAAAATATTATGATAAATATATAAATAAGAGATAAAATTAAAAATTTAATCATTTGAATTTGAGGAGGAATTATAATTTCTCACCATTTGAAGAGAAATTATTGATGATATCACATGCATAAGGGAGATTGATAAGTTGTTGATGATATCATATAAAGGTCTTTGTGTTTTCAATAATGAACAAGTTTGATTTATATATCAATTGTTATGTTGTTAATTTCACTTGTAAAATGAATGTTACTTAATGAGATTGATATGTATATGTTTAAATATGTTTGAATATGTTTAAGTATAAAGAAAATAGTGTATAAATATTTTTATGTGCAAATCTAAACAATTTTATGTGAGAAATCTGTGTTTAAGCCAAACAGGATCGATACATAATATTATGAAGATCAATACATGAAATTCAGAGGATCGATACATATAGCAGATGCCGATATCCATAGTTTAAAAGGTTGACATATTCAAAGTCAGAGACTTTGAAAGAAATTATTAACTCAACCAGATCGATACTTATAAGGTAGATGATTGAGAATATTTTTAAGGTTAGAAACTTCAAAAGAAATTATAATTTTAACCAGATCAATAAGTTTATCAGAACAGATTGATACAGTCAAGTCCGAGACTTTAGAAGAAATTACAAGCTCGACCAGATTGATACCTTTCAAGTCAAAGACTTTAAAAATAATTACAAACTCGCCTAGATCGATACAGGAAGAAGAACAACTCAATATTCGTTGTCAAAGAAAAATTGAAATTTGAATTTAGACAAACGGATTGATACCTTAGGCCACACAGATCGATACCTATCGCAACTTTTAAATATAACACCTAGTTTTCGGGGAATTTCTTCAAAGAGAAAGTCAAACTATCCATTGGAGATCATCTAGGATATCTTATAAATTATAAACAAGAGCTCTCTTGATAGAGAAAAACTAGTGAATCAAAAAGAGAATAAGTGATAAAAGCTGAGATACATCAATCAAGTGTGAGCTACAAATTACGAATCTTCATTTTCTCTATTTTATTTTCTTATATTAAGAGAAATTCTGTGTGAATTGAATTTGTAAATCAATCATTTGAGAGGATAATTTTTCTATATCCTTGTTAGGATAATTTTCTATTTTGGATTACACTTCACTTGAATTATATCAAGTTATTATGGTTGCTTTTCACCGTGAAAAAAGAGTTGTAATTAGATTACACTTGACTCGAATCAAATAAGAAGACTAGTAGAATCTCGGTGTGGAAAGAATTTAAGAGAGTAGAGGTAAGCCACATGATATGAACCTTGCCAACAATGTGACAAAACCCAATACCAAACGTAGTATTGAACCCCAAGATCTTCAAGATGCAAGTTTATTGAGTCTTGACCAATTACCTAATAAGATAAAAATCAAGAACTACGGTAGTTGAAGATGTCACACCAAAAATCTCAAGAACAACTTAAGGGTCTAAGTGATAAGTCTGGGTGTTTGAAAGCTACAAAAATAAACTTGATAAGTTCAAGAATCCCTTCAAGAATGAAAGAAAAACACAAAATAACTCTCTAATATTATTTTTCACTAATAAAAACGTACAATGCTTGTTCCTTTATATAAAGTTCTAAATTTTAACCTAGACTATGGAATTCGAATCAAAAAAATAAAACAACTAAACTAGAAATTTGACCTAGAAAAAGAAACTACTAAATTAGAATTTGGCTCATAAAATGAAATTACAAAATCAGAAATTTGACTCAAAGAATAAAACTTCTTCTAGAGCCTTAATATAGTAACTAAGTTTCCTTGAGACTGATTTGGACTTATGTTGGGCCCCCACATCTAATTTATTGAATCAGCCCATTTAACGTTTTTTTAAAACACTTAGCCTTAAGTCTTATGATCGGCCCACTTGGCAAACTTAATAGATATTGTGACTACTGTCTTTGCATCTCTCCAACCCCATGTGTGAGTTCTTCTTCTTATATACGTGGTTGCACAGGCTCGTTTGCATCATTCTCCCATCTTCAGAAGATTTGTCCCCAAATCTTCACCCCTTGGAAGGAGTTTAAAATGTCTTTGCTTGAAAAAGCGGTCCCTTCTTATATGCAGCCAAACCCACTCTCCTAATTCAAAGATAAACTTCTTGTGTCCCTTATTAGCTTACTTGGCATATTGCTCAGTTCCTCGTTATACGTGCTGCTTCACTTTCTCATAAATCATAATGTTGTAGATGGCTCGGCAATCAACACACATCCTTCATGTCCCATCTTTATTAGGCACTAGTAGTATCAAAATCACACAATGACTTATGCTCTCTCTAGTATACCCCTTCTTCATCAGCTTGTTGACTTGCTGTTGAAGTTCCTACGTCTCATTGGGATTACTTTTATAGGTTGGTCATTTTAGAATTGTTGCACCGTGAACAAAATCGATTTGATGTTCGATTCCTCGAATTGAAGGTAAGATAGGGGGCACCTTCTTGGAAATAACATCCTTAAATCCTTGGAAAAGAGATACAACGTTGCTTGGCAAAGATTCGGCAAGATCGTTAGTACACAAAAAGGCCTCCTTGTACATGAGTACTATAAGGGGCTGTTGTGAAAGTAAAGCTCTCTTAATCTCACTTTGTTTTGCCATAAAATTGTATTTTTTTTCTCTCTTGCACTCACCAAGGCAGCAATTCTCTCTTTTTCCCTCCTTTCATTTTCTTTTCTGTAAACTTCGATTTATTTTTCTTTTCTTTTTTGTGTCTTTAGTTGGTCTTCAAGAATTTGTTTTAGAGTCAATGGTACAAGTGATATAGGCTACTTTTTAATGATAAAAGAGTACCTATTAGTGAAATCGTCACATGTGACTTGCCGATCGTATTGCCACGGTCTTCCTAAAAAGATGTGACATGCATACATAGGTACCACATCGCAAAGCACCTCATCCTTATACTTGCCAATGGAAAATGCCACCAATACTTATTTTGTTACCTTAACTTCTCCACAATTGTTTAGCTACTGAAGACAGTACGGTCGTGGATGTTTTACGGTAGGTAACGCCAATTTTTTTCACTAATTCGATGCTAGTCATATTGGTGTAGCTTTAATTGTTAATTATAACATTGCCAACTTTGTTAATCACAAAACATATAATGTGAAACAAGTTTTCTAGCTGATTATTTTCTTCTTCCTTAACCTACGCGTTGAGAGCTCGTCTTGTCACTAATGATTCTCCTTCCACAGTACATTCCCCTTTATAAGCATCTTCAAGAGGTGTTATATCATTTACTTCATCTTCTGACTCAACCTCCTCTTGAGCATTGATCACCATCACCCTTTTATTCAGGCATTGGCTAGCTATATAACCCTAACTTGACATTTGAAACACTTAATGTCACGATTTCTAGAAGTAGTGGATTTAGTGTTACCTTGTTTTGGAAACTCGTCTCGTTTAGAGGGTTCGGATTTAGGCCTAGTTAATGGAAACTTGTCTCGTTTAGTGGCTAGTCTCCAAGAATTTGTAGCGGTTGTGCTTGTTCCCCTCTTAGCCGTCATCCTTCGCTTTAATTGTTGTTCAACTTTTATAGCTTGGTGTACCATATCCGTCAACTCCACATAATGTTGCATCTCCACCACATTCGCTATCTCATGGTTTAAACTGTTTAAGAACCTAGCCATGGTGGCTTCCTTGTCCTCCTTTATATTTGCTTGGATCATAGCAACTTCCATCTCTTTGTAATATTCATCTATGCTCTTAGATCCTTAAGCTAGACGTTGTAATTTGTTAACAACTCTTGATGGTAGTAGCTCGGGATAAAACGTCTTCTCATGATTGCCGTCATCTTGTCTCATATCTCAACAGAACGTTCTTGATTTCTTCTCCTATCCTTTAACATTTGGTCCCAGCAAACAATAACATAATCAATGAATTCAATTGCAGCAAGTTTTACCTTTTTGATCTCGAAATAATGGTGACAATTAAAGACCATCTTTTTTTTTTTCTCTTACTCTAGATAAACGTTAGGATCGTTTTTGAAAAAAATTTGAGATGCGGGATTGCGCCGAGCGCATTAGGGAACAGTTATCGAGCGTGCGGGTTCGACATAAAGGGAGGAAGGAAGCCACGGTCCGCCACATGAACTGTGCGGAATGGCTCCCCAAGGACCATAGACATGGATATATTTACATTTTAAAACTTTAAACAATTTAAACAAAAGATCAACATATATAAAATTCACATACCTTAAATGTCGATCTACGCAACAAGCTACTCATTAGTTTGATGGTGTGTCATACACACCGGGTTGATTGCGATGAGTTCTGATTACTCGAATTTGTGTTTGGAAACTTAGAAAAAATTTTCTACATTTAGAAAACTTATAGTTCTTGTTTTGTAGAAGAGGGGAATCCTATGAAACTCTTTTCACCCTTTTTCTTTTCTTCATTTCTCTCTCTATTCTTTTCTTTCTTCCATTTTTTATTTTATTCAAAACAAAAACTTACTCATTTATCAATGGAATTTACAGCAAAGGAGAGAAGAAGAAGACTGTAGCAATTTCCAATTCTCAATTGAAATTGCACTTATAAAAACAAACCCACGTTGCTTTCTTTTCATCCACACACATTGTTCAAAACAAGGTTAATGGATTACATGTGGCACAAGCTCATGGATGAATTCCAAAATTCAATCCATTTTCATTAATCCAATTAATGCAACAAATATCTTCACATATATATATTATATTAATTATATTAATATAATACACACTAAAGATATTTTAAGAGAGAGATAGAGTATTTTATTTTATACAATATAAAATAAAATGATATGATTATATTTTAATATTATATCATACATGATTAAATGTAATCATCACTTATAATGTTTGACTTTCAAACATTAATTGTAAAAAAAGACACTTGACAATATAACATTGTACTATTTGTCAAACAATGATCAATTTGATCAAATAATAATTATTTAATCATTAATTAATAAACAATTTCTTTTTTAATATCCTTATAACAAAATATCTTTTCTTATTTTCCATATTTTCATAAATCATATTTATGTAATCTGAATTATTACCAAAATATTTTCCATGTATACGTGAGCTAGCATGTCTTAACTAGGAAATTAATTATTTACAATAAATAATTAAATTGCCATCCGATCAAGTATCAAAACAATATCATTAACTAATTTAATTAATATTGCATATGGCAATAACAATCATCATTAAGTAACTAATATGTGTGTGACCCCGCCTAGGTCCACCGTGAGCTGGACATGAGTAGATACGAATTCTTTCACATCACTTCTGTACAACTCATTGTAACCGAAGTTCCCAATGAACATGCCAACCTCTAACAAGATGTCATAACCCCTAGACACGAATGAATCCATATAGTCGATCAAATACGGGTTATGAAATAGTCAACCCCTAACTCAATCATAAGAAAAGAGTCTTAAATCATATACGGGATTCGTGTATCTGAAAAATGCCTTTTCAGAAACACATACTCTGGCCAGAGATTTTATTTCCCATGTATGGCATCCCTGCCTAAAATCTCAAGCACAAATATTTGAGCCAGCAAATTCCATCTTGGTCATCATCTGTCCTCATATACCAAGAACACATTGCTAACAAGCTTCTTTCACTAGGTATGGCTAGACCGGTACGATATATACAAGTGAACGATGTGCCTCAATGCAGATAGAAGCCGTAACACCTCAAACCAAAGGACTAATGGTATATTAGTACGGCTATGTGATGTATCATTAATAGTGGATAATCACCCATGTGATTTATCACGTTTAGTCACAATCAATAATACATTCTCCAATGCATCACCCATGTTTATGCTCTTGTGACATAAGACTCGTCACTTAACTATTATCATCTAATATTAATCTTTGGCAGCATCAAACATGGTAGTTATGCAATGTCATAGTTCCATATGACATTACCTCAATCGGGAACTGATTTAGATGTATACAAATTAAAATTTTGTACTCATATCTACAACTCCTTGTAGATAGAGTCAAACATCATAATACATCATAGGATTTTATTATATATTATTTATTTATTAAGCAACTGTAAATGCAAAATGATATAAATGTTATTTTATTAATCATAAATAATTTACAACTAATTACAAATATATAATTATATACAAGGAATGATATCCCTGAACTATATGGCATGATTGGTTTTATGGCATATCTCCAAGAGTTTCTACTTTAGAATGGTGGAATTTTCCCCGTAATGCTTCCCAAATCATCATCTCGCTTAAGTCTTACCGTCATAGCTTCTCTATTCCTATAACCACGCTCAAACTTGCCCTAGTTCACTGATGGTTCATCCAACTCCTCTTTATTTTCAACTTCACCTTATTGTGCCCCTTGTTGAACTCGCCTAGGTGGTTGTCTAATGGGAGTGCTATGAGGCTGCCTTTTAGTTGCCTCTTCTTCTAACCTATCCATCCTCTAATGAATTTGCTCTAATTCAGACCCCATCATTCACCTCATTTCCCCCATCAATGCCTATAATTGTAGGTTTAAAGTAGTTGGTTGTTGTACATTTTCGGTTGAGTTTTCTTCTTGATTGTGTGACATATTTAGAATATGCAAAAATAGGGTTAGAGATCTGACAAGCACTCCCTCAAGTGTTTCACTAAAAAAAAAAAAATTCGCTCACTCTCATGTTTGGTGCTCAACAACTTTTACCCTTTTATGTTTTCACCACTCTTGTCTTTTTCCACTAGTTATGTCTTCTTTTTACTCTTAATTAAACTTAAGAACAATCGAGATTCAAGCGATAATTAATGATGAGCAACCAAAATAAACCACAAGATTCAATAAGAAATTTTCAAGAAACTGATGTTAGTTATTAAAGTGACAATGATGGTTCAAGAGTAAGGAATGTTAGATCAATACTACAAAAAATTATAAGAATTGTGAACAGTAAAAATTTTGAATTTCTTTTTTTTTTCTTTCTTTCTCTTCTTTTTTGTATTTAATTATTATTCACATTTCTTTTTGTATTTTATGAATTCTAATTTAAGGAACAATGATCAATAAATCAATAAAACAATTAAAAGATAATCCAAACTTGCCTTAGAACTAAAGCTCTGATACCAACTGATATAAATCTCCCCAACAATGTGATAAAATCCAATACTAAACATTGTATTGAACCCCAAATACCAAACATTGTATTGAACCTCAAGATCTTCAACACACCAGTTTGTTGAGTTTTGACTCCTTATCTAATAAAATAAGAATCAAGAACTACGGTAATTGAAAATGCTACACTAAGAGTCTTAAGAACAACTTAAAAGTCCAGGTAATAAGTCTGGTTATTTAAATGTCATAAGAATAAACTTAATAAGTTCAAGAATCCTTAAAAAAATGAAAAAAAAAACACAAAATAGCTCCTTAATATTATTTTTCACTAATAAAAATGTACAATGTTTGTTCCTTTATATAGAGTACTAAATTTTAACTTAGACTATGTAATTTAAATCAGAAAAGAAAAATAATTAAACTATAAATTTGACCTAGAAAGGGAAGCTATTAAATTAGAAATTTAACTCATAAAAGGAAACTATTAAATTAGAAATTTGACTCATAGAAGGAAACTTCTTCCAGAGCTTTAATTAGAGTAACTAAGTTCCATTGAGAATGATTTAGACTTATGTTGGGCTCCTATGTCCAATTTGCTGAATCAGTTTATTTAATGCTTTTTTAAAACATTTGGCCTTAAATCTTGTGATCTGTAACGCCCCCAACTCGAAGATGTTACCAACAGGTAACAGACTCTACCATCACCCTAAGCCTCACCATCTTTACATGTATAAATGCGTACATTTGATTTTTAAATTAGAAAACTTTGTTAATCATAATGCGTAAATCACTTAATGCAGTGAATCCAGTAATGTTATATAGAAAATTTTCAATATATTACAAAATTTTGGTACAATGAAATAAATGATGCATCTTATATATATATATATATATATATATTAAACATGCTAATGTTTAACCCATATATAACTCTCGGATACATGATGGACACATGTGCCCTAATGACTGCAGTGTGTATATCTTGTTCTTCGCCTGTGTCTCCGCTGTCCCAAAATCTTTCTTTTCTTTCCAACTACTTGGTAATCTTGCACACTAAAAGGTGAGGGGGGTAACTCATAAGAACTCAATGAGTGGATAAGATTAAAATAAGAAAATATGAATAAGGAGAAAGAGCACAAGTTTTAAAAATATAATATTCCACCTTTAATTAAAAATATTCACTTTAAACAATAAAGTAGAATAAAAGGATCACCACTCGTTAGCGTTGGCCTGAATAGGTGGATGCAGTCCCAAACATCTGCTTATTCAGCAATAACCTCTTAGAAAGCTGACCCGTACTGGTCCATCTCTTGAGGTCTATATAAGAGGAAAGCTCGTCTGTGTTGGTTCATCTTTTAAAATTTATATAAGAGGGAAGCTCACCCGTATTGGTCCATCTCTCGAAATCTATATAAGAGAAAAGCTCACCTGTATTGGTTTATCCTTCGAAATCTATAAAAGAGGGAAGCTCACCCGTAATGGTTTATCCCTCGTATATCAAATGAACTATGCACATGAACACTCACACTAACCACTTGCACCAAACAAGCTCAAAGCATAAATTTTAATTTCAAATCATAAATTTTGTATATCATTCATCATTTTTTTTTTCCACATAACAATATAAAATAAATTTATCAAGATCACTTATTCACAGAAGCGGTTCATAAATATGTAAACACATTTTCTATAAATTTTACCCATACTCCAAATATATAAATTTTAATTCTTATAAAATATTTATGAACATCTGATTCATAAAACGGCTTAGCAAATTCAAATCAATTTCCAAAATATTTCTATTCAATCATTTTATTCTAAATTAGTAACAATAAAATATTTTTTTAAAGCATAAAACAATAAGTTTTTATAATATATAATGTTAAAAAAAAATGAAACCAAGTAATATCCACTCACCGGTTACTACTTAATCTACCTGATTCAAGGTGTTGGCGTAGACTATTCTGGTCGTCAACCTACAATTAAACGATTTCTCGTTAAGACTTAATACAATATATTTATCTAATAAATAAATATATATATTATACTTGGATTTCCTACCTAATAAAATCTCAATTTGGTTTTAATTGTCTATTGTATTCACATCTAAATTTTTACCCAAGTCACTAACTAACTTTATTCTAAAACCTATTTTATTCAACATTTTACATTCTACGCTTCCAACAAATGTGTGCCATTCAAAATCGACAATGTATTTTGTCCTAAACTTTTGATGACACACTCTATTATGAGTCTAATTTCCACCACACTTTGCGGATTTGGATTTTGATTCCGATTACCTAAGTTACGCCAAGTTTTTGACACATGACTTCAGAAAACAAGTTATAGTCTCTACAGGACATCCATGTTCTGTATTTTCCTATGATCTCATCTCTTTATGAAACAATCTAATTTTTAGATATGTTATGTTCTTGTGTGTCTAATTTCTGTAGAATTTTATGGTGCCTCAATCCGAGGTCTGGAAGTCACCCAATGTTTATTTTTCCAAGCCCTGCTCATAATTTTTAACAACCGTCATGCCATGTTTTGACCATACGGTTTTGACACCTTTCAACCACTAAAGCTGCAGCTTATCGTCCATATTTCCTTCATTTTTCCATCCCCAAAATACCCATATGGGAGCGCACGACAACCACTCATGTTTCGTATGGTTATGCAACCATTTTCGCAACACCGCTCACAACCGCAATCGACAATTTCCACACCTACAACACTTGTACCACCATTTTCATGCCTACTCTCTACCCTATTTTTAAATACCATTCAACCACAACCATTACATGTAAACACTCTTAAATTACACTCTTTTGCAGCACCTAAACACCACCATAAATTAACTTTTTCAACTCATATTGACTGCCTTTTAAAATTTCTACTCATATCCTACCATTTCAACATCACTACACATAGATTTACATCCATTTCTCTTCATCTACACCAAATACATCACACATATGCACGTATAAATCTTTTACAGTAGTTACACTTGTTCAAGCAACCCACAATTTCATTTTCTTTATAAGTTTCAACATAAATTAAATACAATACACAACTAAAGCTTTAAAATCATTAATAAATGTGTGTGTGTGTGTGTGTGTGT
>JAXCLQ010063109.1:55592-72729 GCA_035584115.1 Cedrela odorata | reverse complement strand
ACACACACACACACACACATCTATAATGCAAATTAATATAAAATACCTTTTAAATATAAAATTTACAGAAATTTAAATAAAAAACATATCATAAAAAAATACATAAATACAAAAATGAGTCGATTCGAGATAAAATATATGAAATGCAAAAATATAAATATAATATACTAAAATTTCACTTATAAATTGTACTAAAATTTTATTTATTATTTTTTAAAAAATATAAAACATACAAAAATTTAAATATAAAGCATATCAAATAAAAAAAATACATAAATATAAAAATATAACAAAAAATGATTCTATTTGAGATAAAACATATCAAATATAAAATATGTGAAATGCAAAAATACGAATATAATGTACTGAAAATTTTCTTATAAATTGCATTAAAATTTTCTTATTTTTATAAAAAATAGAAAACATATATAAATTTAAATATAAAGTGTATTATTTATGTTGTATAACAAAATATAAGCAAAATTTGTGTACGATTTATATTTAAATTTATGTACGTTTTATATTTTTTTTACAAAAATAAGGAAAATTTTAGTGTAAATTATAAGAAAATTTTCATTAAGTTATATTTATATATTTATATTTATCTTTTTTTTACTTGATACATTCAGTACATTTTATATTTGAGAAGTATTTTATGTTAGTTTTTACAAAATATATATTTATTTGTAATTTTTTCAAACTTCATGAAGGTATGCAAAAATATTCTATTTATTAAATATAGAATGATAAGTCATTTTAGTCATTTTATGTTTTTAATTAGTTAACAAACAGTCAAAAATAAATGCTTTGCTTGTAAAAAAAACCTTTTTGTTACTTAAAAAAAAACTGCGTGTAATTTTTTTTTTTTTAACATTTGAAAAGATATGTGAAAATGTTCCTCACAAATTATGTTTATAAAAAATGTTGCCCATTAAACTTATTTTAATCTTAAAATATTTTTATTAATATTAATTAATTTTTAAGAAAATTAAAAACTTTTTAACTTCCAAAAATTACTTTAGATCCTTTGAGTACAATCAATATTTATAATTTTAAGTAACAGATAAAGTCAAAATTTTACCAGAGAATAAGGGTATTTATGTCATTTGATTATTCCAAATTTTAATGTGTCTCTTAGAAATTTCATTAAGAGCACATTTGTTTCGCCACTTTGTAATTGGAAAATTGTGTAATTGGATGTAATTACACAGTTTTGGCGTATTTGTCTAACCGTGCAATTACACATTAAACTATGTAATTGGATCTCCTCGTTGTACAGTTCAATTCTTAGGGGGTGAAAATTGGTGTAATCAAATAGTTTTTTTTTTTAATTTTTATAATTACAAAAAATATATTTTCTCACGTTTCCAACTCTCCTTAAAATTTTTCTATATTATCTTTTCTTTTCCTCTTATTGCACTGTCTTTCACCTATCCTTCAAAGTTACTTCACATCAACTGTGATTTAGGTTTTGTTAATGTCTCTGTATTACATATTGCTAACGTCTCTGTCATGTATATGCACATGACAAATCTTTTCTTTTTTTTTCTTTGTTAATGACTTTGTCATGTATATGCATATATTTCTTTGTGTGTGTGTATATATATATATATATATATCTGTCATATATGCATATATATCTCTTTTTTTTGTTAACGTCATATTATTAACGCTTCTGTTTGCATTTTTTTTTCCTGTTCGTTTGTTAATTCCTCTATATACACACATCTTTTTTGCATATATTGTTTAAAACTATCTTTGTGTGTAATGATTGAAATTCTACATCACGGGAATACTAAATTTCGATAACTGGAATAAAATTTTTTGAACATAAACGAGTAATAATTTGAAAAATGAGTTAATTAAATTAACCTTGTAAATTAAATAATTTTTAATCAATTTAAATGGCAAATGGGCTAGAAAAATAAAATGAAAAATTAAGCCAAATGTGATGAATAATAATCGGCCCATGTGTGCATATTTAAGAATTACAATCTTTTGTTTTGTTTTTCTTCATGATTAAACAGGATAAACATGAGCAAAACTTTTAGAAGCATTAGAAACTTTATTCTCTTTACTTTGTTAATGTATACGTAATGGATAATATCAAAAAGAAAAAGCTAGAACCAATGAGAAAAGAGAAGGAAAAGCTAGAACCAATGGGAAAAGAAAAGGAAAAGTCAAGAACCAATGAGAAAAAAAAAGAAAAAAGAAAAAGGAAAAGAGCCAAAAAGAGAAAGAAGACAATGTAGTAAATGGTCGGCCATGTGATTGTATTTAATGTCAGAAGAAAGGAGAAACAAAAAGCAAAACAAGAGAGAAATGAGAAAACGGAGAGAAGAGAAAGAAGCAAGGAGAAAATTGAGAGAAACCAAGAGGAACCAGAGAGAAGAGAAAGAAGCCAAGAGAAAACTGAGAGGAACTGAAAAGAAGAGAAGGAAGATGAGTTAAAAATAGATTTTCAGATTCAGTTTTGAATGGGAAATCAAGGGAGAGGAAGATGAAGAAAGTTTGGTTGAGAAAAGAGAAGAAAATGAGGGAAGAAGACTTGGTCTCTAGCAAGAAAGGGTGGTAAGTATGTGTAGTTGTTAATGATTTTGAATATAAATGGTGTTTTACATGGTTCTATGTAAGGATTTTATGTGTTGTTGTGACTTGGTGATTTGAAAATATGTTAACAGTGCATGACTTATGTTTATGGATGTATTATGGGGCTGGAAAAATGTGAAAAATCTGGTTGACAATGCATGATTTGGAAATATATGTGGTAGTGTTTTAATTGTCAGAATGATAGTAAATTATCATGAAATGGTCAGTAGCTAGGTAGATCAAATCGAAAAGAAATGAGTTGCAGTGTTGTGGCTATTTTGGAGTATGAAAAATGTAAATTAAAAGTGTGAATACATGATCATATGGTGCTGGTGGCCGCTCTATGTTGAATTTTGGTTTGCCAAAAATGAGGAGTAGTAGATAGAAAACCCAAAACAGAATAGGTTTCCGACCTCCAAATTCAGCGCTGTAAAATTCTATAGAAATTAGACATATAAATGAATAACACGTTAAAAAATTATAATTTTTCATGTAGGAACGTTGTCACAGTAAATCTCGGAAGTGAGTGTTCTGTTTTGGCACTGCATACTATTGCGCATCTATGCAGTGTGTGATAAATTAATTATAACTCGAACCATAGAAATCAAAATTATGATTCATAAAGGGCTACGGAAACTAGATATGACAATAATTGACATAATTAAAAATTAGATTTTTCCATTAAGAAACGAATTCCCAGACAAATTTAAAAAATCAATGTCTTGTTATAGAATTGAATTGAAGTAGTGACTGTTCATTTAATTATAAATCAATATATAAAAATCCAAATGAGGCACTGTAAAAATTCACATAAACTAGATGAATAGAAAATAAACGTATTTAAAATTTAGCTTAAGACTCATTGCCAATTGACCCTAGCAAAAATGCAAAGTTTCCCTTGCTAATTGAAATGGAAATAGTAACTTTCTGATTTAGGTAGTGAGGTGTCCGACACACTTATAGTTTTATTAAGACTCAACGACATGTATTATACATTCATTAGTCTATATGGCTAGCATATGATATTTTTGGTTTTAACAAAAGGAATATGTATTTGTAGATTGTCAATCCATTAACTAACAAAGATGCCGAGAATTGAACTTGGTTAGCATAAACAGGTGACCAGAATACTCAAACTTTCTTATATTCAAAAGTGATACTTATAATTATTTTCATGATTATGGTTATGTTAAGGAAAAGATATGAAATTGTATTCATGATGCTTATATGTTTATAGTATGGAGATATACTTATGAAATATATTTATGATGCATATATTATGATATATATATATATATCTATTAAACGTAAATATATTTATAATGTACATTTATGATATATATCTATGATATTTATGTATTTAAGACATATTGATATATATATATATGTGTGTGTGTGGAAGTGTTGATGAGGTATATGAAACTATGGCCAAATGTGATTTTGATATGAATTGTCTATTCATGATATGTATATGTATATGATTGCATGTGTGTACGTGTGCTACAAAATTGATCCATGGATCCAGATAGCATCCCTATGTCTGGTCAAGTATGTAACCCTGGGCATAGACTGTCCTTCTGTTTGGTCAAGTGCATAGCCTTAAATATGGATCATAAAAGAATGTATGAACATGATAGTTATATGTATATTTGCATACGATGAATCTAGATAGCGTCCCTCTACCCGGTCAAATGCGTAACTTTAGGCATAGATTGTCTCTCTGTTCGGTCAAGTGTGCTACCCTGGACATGGACCAGATAAAGATATATGCACATGATGTTATATATGGATATGTATAAAATGTTTATATTTCATGTTTGAGAAATGAAGAAAGAAATGATTATATGAAGTTTTGCTTGTTTAAAGTATATGTATATGTATATATTAGAAAGAAATGATTATGTAAAGTATATGTCTCTAAAGTATATGTTAGGTATAAAATGATTTTATAAACATTTTTTATTCCATTCACTGGGTCTCCTAAGATTCACCCCCCTCACTCTCTAGGTTTGTAGGTTAAACAAGTAGATAGAATTTAAAAGAGAAACTTCAGCTCAACAGAGATAAAGATAAAGGAGAAGGATACATACTACAGTCACTAGAGCAAATGGGTTTATCATGAACTGAGAGTCTTGTGCATTTATAGACATAGTTATTGTTTGAAGTCAAACATATATTTAATATAAATTGCATTATGTCAAAGATTGTAGAATACTATTGTATCATTTATGTTCGTGATGTAGTACATTGCATTCATGCAATACATGTATTGTATTCTATGTTATTATGAACATATAAGAATTGTAAACCCCGTTTTTTGAAGATAGGGGTAAGATGGTCATTTCATAACATTCATTATCTCACGTACATTGTACAAGATTAATTGGCACAATAACGAGACGTAGGTGAATTTATATTTAAGTTTAATAAATAGAATACAATGAAATTTAAAATAAAATTTGAAGTTTGATATAAGTTAAGTTTTCGCATATTACCCTTCGCTGAAGCATTCAGTGAACTCGCTAGTCGGTTAGCGAACGGGGTTAAGAAGTAGCGCCCTTACGGGGAATCGGGGGCAGAGCTCTCTAAAGGTAAATAAAAATGGTGTTTGGAAATGAAAAGAAAAGGTTAAAATATTTTATGAGCATGAAATATCGATACATAGAGTTGAGAGAATCAATACATTATCCAAATGTATCTATACATTAGAGACACAGGTCAATACTTAATGAACAGATCGATACCTATGAAGAAAGGTATCAATACTTTGCAAGTCAGTAGCTTAGGAAGGAATTACAAGTCAACCAGATCAATACTTATGGAGGAAGTATCGATACATTTCAAAATAGAGAGTTCGAAAATATTTACAACATGAACCAGATCGATACCTTCATCAAAGATATCGATACATGCTGAGACAAAAAGTTGAAAATTAATTACATGTTAAACCAGATCGATACCTTCAACAAAGGTATCGATATGATGAAAAGAGAAGGATCGATACATAAAAACAAATGTATCGATACTTGGGGTCAAATGAATTTCCAAAATCGTATTTTTTTAGGAACAGATCGATACCTAGACCAAAGGTATCAATACTTAAGTTACAAGTATCGATACCCAACCCAAAGGTATCAATACTTTATGCAAATTTGAGCAAGATTCACAGAAAAATAAGTCATTTCACATCTTTTTTATAAATACCCACAAGGGGGAATAATTCCAAGAGTTCTCATTCGTCCATTTACTTCTCTCTCTAAAAATACTTCTTTCTTATTCTTTTTCTCAGATTTTCTTACAAATCAAAGCCAATCACCTAAGTTTTAGGTCATATTTTTCCTGCCATGTGACTCCTCATCTTCCCCTCAACAATGTGATACCGAATTTTGCTTCAAACAGTAAAGAAAGGCAGTGAATGAGTTAAGGTTTTGAATTAAATTGAAGTTTTCGCATTTAAACAACAATGTGAGGTTTTTAAGAACATCTACAGGCTAAAGGTAAACCTATAAGCCCATTCTAAACTCAATTTTATGAATTTGAGTATATTTGCAATATGAATTTAATTATTCACCAGAGAATTTCCGTTTAATTTTGCATAGGAAATATAGATGGTGTTAATTGACGACATTAGGAAGTATAAAATATTAAATAAACGGTAAAATAATATTTGGAATGCATATAACCATTTTAGATGAAAATGCAGACATTGAGATAACTATGGCCATGAGATTCCGTTGTTGGGAATCGGCTAAATGGCCCTCGATAGGAAGCCTAGTAAAGTTATATGTGCTAAACTAAAGAAATTGAGATAAAATGACCATGAATATTGCATATAAGACATAAATGTCAATTAATTAGAATATCAAAGTTATAATGCTATATATGTGTAATATAGGCGCAAAACACTCGGAAGAGAGACAAACTAGGCGCGAGAACTAGTGTAGGGAGTGGAGACCTTCCCTATTACTGTTTTATGAAATAAAAAATAGATATATTGTTATTGATTTGAAATGCACATGAATGACCTGTTTATTGATTTGAAATATGAATGGCTATGAAGCCAGGTTTGATATTAAAAATGCATGACTTGCAATTATATTAAAAATGAAATGATTATAAATGTTTATGTAAATGAATTTGATTATGGCTTTGTATTGGTGATATGGCCGGAGAGCCAAGTTTGTATGTAACTATATCTATAGGGGTAGCCTAAGGATGAACCTATGAGAGGTCGCTTAGGTGAGTGCGTCGTAGATGGGCAGTTATATGGGTAGATGTGATGATATGAAGTTGCCCACTTGTGGGATTGATGAGGACAGTCATGAGTATCATCACACGACTACTCGAAGTTAACGTCAATGGTGGGTCAGTTTTAAAAATTGAATTACATATATTTTTATACTTAAAGAATTGTTTTAATGAATGAGCATCGTTTTCAGTGCATAAAGTCCACTGACAGTTTCAGAGTTACCACGACCAAGGTAACCACCTAAAAGAGGAGCCAGCCTAGTGATTTTGTATAACAGGCTTTGTTTTATCAACATAGAATTGTTTTATGTGTATTAATAACTGTTTTATTAAATTATATTTTTATCCACTCACGGAATATATGCTCATATACTCACCCCCTTCACCTTCCAGTTTTTAGGAAATTGAGATTAAAAAGTGTTGTATGTAGGTGGCGGTGATCAATAAAAGGTGTAACGCTCTCAAGTACAGTATATATTCTCGACTCGTAGACTTGGATAGATTAATTCACTGGATATATTTTATAAAGCTGTTTATGTTTGTAATTATAAATAGAATTGATATAATTTGATAAGTATTTTACATGTATCTTAAATTTTACTATATTTTTATTGAGGAATGATTTTAAAAACTGTATTAGAGAGACGAATTTATGTGAATGTGTTTATAAACTGTTTTGGAAATTGCTTTGAGATGCATGTAAACATATAGGGGGACAGGTACCCAAGTAGCCTTAAAACCTGAGGCATATGTTCAGGGATTAGGAATGTGTCTCAAAGGTCTGTGGTGGTTGTCACGTATGGATCCCACTGAGTAGGGCGTGATAAGAATAATATATGTATTTAGACAGATAAAGAGAGGCTTAGGATGATGGTGGATTCTGTTACCTGCCAGTAAAATTCTCAGAGTTGGGATGCTATATTGTGGATAGATTTTCACTTGTTTAAAAATATTTTTTTCTTTATGGATAGCTTTTTTGTTTGTTAATTGTTTTTTTTTTAATAAAATTATTATCCTCTAAGAATATATATATATATATATATACATATCAATTTCTTATAAGTATATTGTCTAAATATCGATCATACTTGTCGACCTGACCTTAATTAGGAACATTATGTCATTATATAAGAATGACTGTGAAGTGAATGACGCTAATGATTATCATGAACTATCTGATGATGATGGAGTTGGTGAAAGACAAAATAATAATCAAGGCTTAGAGGACATACAGTTTATTAAAGGTGGAAATATTGATAAGTTTTTTAACTGTGTGACTAGTGAACCAATCCAAGCAACTGAACATGATAAGAGAATGGGGAGAGGACATGTAGTTGAGCAACAAACTGTGACATCTCGTCCAAAGAGAGTTAAGACTTCTATTGGAAGTAACTTAACTAAAACTATTGATAAATGGAAAAGAACATTTGAGTATCACATAAAGCTACAAAAGAAACCTAAAAGCACTTTTGTAAAGAAGTCAAGCCTTTAATAATGGAGTTAGGACTAAATAGCTAGTAGACTTTACGAGTTATTCAACTTTCAGAGAATGAGAGAAATGCTAAATTTTTTGCTAAAATGAATCCAGAACTTAGGAAGACTTGGATTTTCTAGAGACTAGGCTTCTAGTGATGTTCTTAACATCTGATTGTTTTAAAACTTTTGTTGATTAACTATTCTAGGATTTTCTAGAAATATAACTTTTGTTGTTTTGTTATGGATTTTTTTATAACTTTTGTTGTTTCTAGTTTAGTATTTTGGTATGGATTTTTAAAAATTCTTTTATTTTTGAAGTTTAATATTTTGTTATGTTTTAATATTATAAAGTTGATGTTATTGACATTTTATATTTCGTTTAAATTTTTTATGTTTACGTAGAATGTTAGAGTAATTAGATAAAATTACATATCATATTCGACTTATCTTTTTATTTTATTTGACAAATTGATGATAACATCTATTGATTCTATATTTAACTCTTATACTTTTATGATAATGGATGTTATTTGATAACTCTTTTTTTATTGATAAATTTTAATTGAATTTATGATTAATGAACTTGAGAATATATTATATATATATATATATTACATATTTGAATAAATATTTTTAACATGTATTATGTATTTATTATATATAATATATATTTTAAGCATATACAATTTATATAATGTATATAAAAATTATATTATATTTCTTGAGTATATAATATATATATTAATTTTAATAATTTATTAGTAATTAAAATTTAATTTTATACTATTTTTATATTTTAAATAGTTAATTTTATAATTAAACTTTACAATTATATAATGTACTACCAAATATGATATTGCATAATTATATAATTATAATTACTGTATAATTATAAAATTATATAATTTATTAACTACAATAATAAAATTATATAATTATATATGTTGGGTATAGTTCAGTGGGCACAAAACTTAGAAAAATAAAGACTCGAAATTAGAAAAATAAATGCTCAAAATGATCTTACAGGAAGAGACAGATAGTATTTCAAAACTAACTGCTACTCAAAAATAGTTATTTTAAGTGATAAGAGAACCTAAATATTATATGATAAAAGAAAGAAAAGATCTCGAATCGGCATGATAATAAAGAATACGATGAAAACTTTAAAAAAAATGAGAATCGAGACCTTTCAGAGTCATCAAAAAATTTAGATTAAATCTTATTCCATAAACACAACGTAAAAGTCTTATCTATATTTCATTAAAGTGTCAATCACAGTTTATTAAAGTATCGATCAGCTTAATGAAAATCTCGATCATTATTTACGAAGGTTAAATACAATTGCAAACAAAGATGCGTGATTAAATTTTGCTCAGTTCAAGACAATAGCGCTACTAGTGGTGGCGCGGTTCCGTCCATTCAAACCTGGAGCGATCTAATTTACAAGGACGCTCTACGCAATCCCCAAAATACCAAATGAAGAAGTCAACATTTACACGTCATAATAAGGTATGTTTGTAATTTTATTTAAATTACAGGACAAATTGTTGATTTCCTTTACAGGATTATCTATTTATTTGTTAGGAAGATTTCTGTTCCCGAGTCTGGTTTTTTGTTATCCAAACAACCCTCCAAAAATTCCAAATTTCGAAGCCCTCAGGAATCTTAAACGTCCAGAATTTATTTACAACATAAAGCAAGAAAACAGGAATTGAAAATTCATAAAAATTAAGTGTCTTGAAAAAGATAGAGAGATCGAGAATTGGTTCAATTCCTTCAGTTAGTTCGGTCATCTTTGTTTCGATTTTTGAACCTGTAAGTTTAACCGCCTTTGAATTTTCTTTCACTTGTTGAGCTTGGGAATTTGATTTATCAATGCAGTTTCTTTTCTTTTTTTGGGGATTTGCCACTTTTGTTTCTTTGATTTTCTTGGAGAATCGGTACCCGTGCTCCGTTTGGTTGCTAAGAAAATGTATGAAAATAATTGAATCTGGGAATCTTGTATTACAAAATTCTGTGATTTCTGTTAATGTTGTATGGTTGTTATTTGCGGACCTGTAGATGATTAGGTGTGGAATGGTTGCTGGGACATGCCTAGATTTCTTATATCATTTTTTTTTTCTTTTTTGGCCAGCTAAACGGAGTATTAGTGGTTTAAATTTCCCCATGATGTTGGTTTTTCATTTTTGTTTTCTTTTATGTCTATTTATTTTTAGTTTTAAATTGAATGCAGATACAACAGTATAAGAGCCTTTGATTAGTGAAGAAACTAATTTTTTTGGGATTTTTTGATTGAAAAGAAAGTATAAAAAGTGAACTTGAATAGGGTTTTGTTGAAATCACCATAAGTTTCTGAGGTTACTGATAGATTGATGAAATGAACGTGGTGGGCAAAGTTGGGAGCCTAATTTCACAAGGTGTATACTCTGTTGCCACCCCATTTCATCCTTTTGGTGGAGCTGTTGATGTTATTGTGGTTCAGCAGCAAGATGGGATGTTTCGAAGTGCTCCTTGGTATGTTCGGTTTGGTAAATTCCAGGGTGTTCTCAAAGGGGTGGAGAAGTTTGTTCGCATAACAGTCAATGGCGTCGAAGCAAATTTTCATATGTATCTTGATAATTCTGGGGAAGCATATTTTATAAGGGAGGTTGATTCTGGTAAAGGTAGCATGCCAAATGGAAGTGTGGAAGTTACACTTGATGATAGTAGTTTTGTTGATGATAACCGTGATAATAGAAATACTGTGGAGGTATGTAGGCTAGAACATAGTGTCTCCGATTCTGGAGTGACTCGAATGCGGAATGAATGTGATTCATTGGGTGTTGACAGGCTTCAGAGGGCAGAATCTGATGGTGACCCGAGGTTTTATGAATATCAAGATGAGCAATCTTCTCTAGAGGGTTCAGTTGAGATGTCAGATTGTGGTTCTAATCAGTATGACTGTTTAGATGGTGAGCATTATCGGGAATCACGGTGTTTGGACTCAGAAGTTGTCTTGGTGAGTGTGGATGGTCATGTACTGACTGCCCCCGTCTCATCAGAAGAGAATACTGAGAATGTGCAATTAAATACACCTCAGTTTCATTTGGGCCCAGGTGAAGGGGCTGAGTTTTGTGAGGGCAATGGGGAGTTCAGTTCAAGTGATAATGCATGGGCTGATCATTATATTAGTAAGTTGAAACCATCTACAGCTGAAGTTGCAAATGATAATGACTTCAGCATGAATGATGATGATATTGCTTGTGGGCATCAGCTGGAAGTTTGTGAAGGAGAGGGGCAACACATCTGTGAAGCTGATGAAACTCGGAACATTGCTATCAAGGAAGGAGATCCTCACATGGGTAGTGTTTCTGCTAATATTAGGAGGGAAGGTATTTTTAAAAGCTGTTTGGAGCTAACAGAATTGGACAAACAGGTTGGAAATGCTGATTTAAATGAGATCGGTTCCTTGTTGGAGGTTTTGGAATCACAAGAGAAATCTCTTGAAGGTCATTTAGTAGTTAATAAAACTGAAGATGTCAATAAAACTGAAAATGATAGTGAAACTGAAGATGTAGATGTATGTAGGAATGATGATGGACCATCTCCCTCTCGTGATCCAGATTCTCCTTGCTGTTATAGCTCCGTGGATCTACTGGTTGAACATGATGTAGTTGAGAACAAGGGATTGAATGTAGAAAAGGTGGTTTCTCACAATGAATCTTTTGATTTTGGTAGTAATGATTCAGAATGGAAGAATGATCACATTGGTACACCAGCAACAGTTGAAGGAATGGATGATAGTATGCGAAGACCTGTGGACAAAGATGACTGCAGTAAAAGTGAGAGTGTGGAACCTCAAGGAGCTAGTTTAAGTGAAGTAATGCAAACTCCTTCAGGCATAAGTAAAGACCTTTTGCTGGCTTTACTTGTTATCATGGATCTTGTATCATTGATGGATTCCTACCAGTCACTTATTTCTTTTCCTTTGTCTTATATTTGCAGGGTTTGAGATCTCACTGTGTGGGAATGCACTTTGCACTGGGATGGGCTTCAATGCTGCAGCTGAAGCCTTTGATACAAATCGCATATCTGAAGATGAATTCAGAAGCAATGCAGCATCTATTATTAAGAATGAAAACTTAGTCGTTAGACTTAGGCAGAGGTACTTGTCGTGGGAAAAAGCTGCTCCAATTGTTCTTGGAATGGTTGCATTTGGCTTAGAGTTACCTGTTGAGCAGAAAGATGCGATTCCCGTGGAGCTGGAGGATACACAAAAGTCTAAGGACAATGATTCTGGAATTACTCCTACTTCCTCTGGACGTAGATGGAGGCTCTGGCCTATTCCGTTTAGAAGGGTTAAAACACTTGAGCATACCAACAGTAATTCATCGAGTGAGGAGGTATTTGTTGATTCTGAATGTGGTTTACTGAACTCACAAGAAGCTCCAGCATCCCCTGGCATCAGTGAGTCTCCTCACAAACAATTTATTAGGACAAATGTTCCCACTAATGAGCAGATAGCATCTTTGAATTTGAAAGACGGCCAAAATATGATTACTTTCAGTTTTTCTACCCGGGTTCTAGGAACACAACAGGTTTGCCTAGTTTCTAGTTTGAGATGATATGATAGATTGTAGAGTTTAATTTCCTTTATTCTTTTCTATTTTAATTTTCTGAGTTGTGATCATCATGACTAGGTTGATGCTCATATTTACTTGTGGAAGTGGAATGCACGGATTGTAATTTCAGATGTTGATGGAACAATTACCAAGTAAGATACCCGATTAATTCGTTAAATGGGTTTCAAAATTATAATTTATTAGTTGCTCAACTTTAAAGTCAATTATGATGCACTATTTCATAATAAAATTTTCTGTCCATTAATATCATTTTTCCTTTTTTCTTTTGGCTTGTTTTTATAGAGTATAACAATATGGTGAATGATCTAATGTGGGCTGTAATTACCATTCTAAGGGTTCTGATGGACTTTATGTACATACACCCATTATTAAAATGGTTCACTGCATGCACAAATTATTGAAGTTAATTATGTGAACAAAATCATTACAGTTGTCAAGACTATGCAAATCTAATTAAAGCTTTGAGCACCAAGGAACTAGATGAAATAAGAGAAGGCTATGTCTCTTATTTGATATTTGGTGATCTAGTTCATTGTCATCCCTTGGCCAAAATGTGTACATACTATTTGTGAATAAAAGTAGGGTTTAGGTGTTTTATGTTTGCCACTTGCTCTACTGTTTTCTTAATTTTACTCAAAACTTTCATAGTGGATTTTATTGTCAGAAATGATTGATAGGAAGACTGTAATAGTACTACTTGTACATTTTGCTTGCAACTTAGGTAGTTGGGAAAATGCATTTAAAATGATCTTAATATGCATTTAAAACAATTCTTAGCATTCTGGCGACAGTGTAATGCATCAAAAGAAAGAAAGTGATTAGCCAAAATTGAATAATAGTAATATTTTTGACTTGGATGTATTCTAATTACATGTAATGCATTGCATTGATGCATTTCTTGTAGGTCTGATGTTTTAGGTCAGTTCATGCCCTTGGTTGGAAAGGATTGGACACAATCTGGTGTAGCAAAACTTTTCTCAGCAATTAAGGTATGTATGCCTCTTCACTGATTTCTGATCTTATTCCATGAAGTGAAAAGATAGCTCAGTCACATTTCACGTGTCTGGAACAAAATGGTTTACTTTTTGGAGATTGGCATCAAATACTGAGTTTTGCTCACAACACAGGAAAATGGATATCAGCTGCTGTTTCTCAGTGCACGTGCTATTGTTCAGGCGTACCTTACCAGAAGTTTTTTGGTCAACCTGAAGCAGGTATGAAGTTTAGTCAGTTTTAAATGTACTCAATATTGGCATTCTTTTGCTCTCAGTTGTGACTATAATCATAAAGAATCAAAGTTACAGGAAGTAAGATGCTAAAGTTTATTGCTTGTTAAGAGAGTTGACTCTGAAATGGAGAATTTTAAGTACATTGGATCTACTATAGGTCCAACAATCTAGTTCCAGTCCTGGTTGGTTATTAATTCCACGCCTGAAAAGTTATGTTTGCTCTGCATATGTATATTTTGCAAATATGGCAGGTTGAATTACTGGTGCAGTCTCTCAATTAGTTTCTGTACTGGCTCAGCTGGTCTTTTCTCTTACATTGTGCTGGGCTACTATTTTTAAGTTGCGCCTACCATGTTAACTGGATTGCAAAAGCGATATTGATCCCATTTACTCTTGCTGCAGGATGGAAAAGCTTTACCCAATGGACCTGTTGTTATTTCACCAGATGGATTATTTCCCTCATTATATCGTGAAGGTGAGGTCTTTTTTCTTTTGGAAAGCTCTCTGTTGCATTGAACAACTTTGCCAGTGACTTTCCTGATGCCTATATTTGGTTCCTGCTACATCCTGTGAACATTAAGACTACTCTGAAGCAGTTCCTTCATATTTTTGACTGCATTGATATTATAAACTTGTATTACTATCTTTTCTTGTTAATACACATCAAAGATCTGTCCTCTTTTTCCCCTCTTTCCTCCTCCTTTCAAAATGAAGAAAGAATATATAGGAAGAAAGACACATGAAAGACAGCTATTATGATGATAAGGATAGGATGTGTGCTTGTCTAATGTTAAATGAGTTTTGAGTATTGCAGGGCCATTATTGAATGGAGTTTGTAAAAATCAAGCTTGCTACGGCAATACAATGCGCCTATGGAACAAATTATTTGATATTAGTTCACCTTTTATGTAAATGGAATTAGTTACATACTACACAGCTTGTATATGGAATTTTATTATTGTTGTCTTGATGGAGGAAACTTTGTCCATTCATCAGTGCATCAGTTACACCTTACATGAAGAAAATGGGTTTCTATGTAGTTTTCACCCACATCCTTTCTGCCACATTTATTTAGTCTGCATCATTTTCTTGTATGCTTAAAATGCCGGCTGCCTTATTTTTTGTCCCTTTTCATATTATTTTTATACTTGCCTCTCTTATTGACTGCCTTGCTTTTCCATGTATGCCGATGGCAGTGATTAGAAGAGCTCCTCATGAATTCAAGATTGCTTGTTTAGAGGTAAATATCATATGATTTTAACCGTCATTTGAATCCTTCTTTCTGACTTAGCTGTATATAATTTCTGAAATTCATCTTTTTCAGGATATTAAGAAACTCTTCCCATCTGACTATAATCCATTCTATGCGGGCTTTGGAAATAGAGATACTGATGAGCTCAGTTACAGTAAGATAGGGATCCCAAAGGGTAAAATTTTTATTATCAACCCTAAGGTACATGTTTTCTACAGATACTTTCATGGCATTTTTATTTAGAAAAGAATCTTCAATCTTTTCCTTTAATTAAATGATTCCAATTAATTGACTTAAATTGACAGGGCGAGGTGGCCATTAGTCATCGCATTGATGTGAAGTCGTACACATCTTTACACACCCTTGTCAATGACATGTTCCCCCCAACGTCATTTGTTGAGCAGGTAAGGAGTGATTGACTACATTCTTGAGCTATAGAATACAGCCTGGAGGTTAAATATATTGGAAGTTTTATGATACACCGCGTTTCCATTACCATGCAGGAGGATTACAATCCGTGGAATTATTGGAGAGTGCCGTTGCTAGATATCGAAGAGATGTAGCTGGTGATTCATAAAAATGGTTCGTTTGCAATAACAAGATGATCAAAGGCCTGAAGTCCCCGGGGAAATGTAGATAAATTAGATGACATTCTTCATTTTAACCCCAACTCCCTGCCAAATGTCATGCTCATTGGGTCATTTACATACGTTTTCGGTGGTGTTTGTTATTTGTAAACGATTCATCTTGTACTGCAAGTTTAACGTAGTTGTAAATCTGTAGCCCTCTTACACAATAAAAGCTTTTTTTTTTTTTTCTTCCATTTAAGGTTATAATCAAACGGCTTAAGCATAAACTTGCGCTATTCTACAAGAATAGAATGTGATACTGGCAGACATTTCAACTTTCAACTGCTAAACTAACAGTTGCTGCGATGCTTATTTACAAGGAATTTCAAGTTCTATGAAAGATTATGTATGTATTTCGTGAAATGAAATTCATTCATTAAAAAGGCTATTATACAAGAGATTAGGCCCGGCCCATCTCTGTGGGCCTTTATGAGCTTCTTTCATGGGCAACGTAACAAACTTTTTTGGCCCATCTGAAAGTCAACGCAGATAAAAAAGAGAAATAAATAAATAAAAACCAATTTTTAAATAAAAAAGTCAACAAGTCATGTTCAAGCAATGGAAATGGCATTGGCATCGGGCTCGTGGAGGTGTGTGGTGAAGACGAAGCGAAACTAAAGGCATATGACTCGAACTAAAAACAAGAAAAAAGTTACCGCCAGAACTCGCTAAAGGCTTGACTTCTTCTCTTATTGCCTAATTATTTGCGACTCAGTCAAAATTTTCAAATGTTTTACGTAGTAATTCATTTGTAAAACAGCAACAATAACTTTGTGTTTGAATTGATCTGTTATTTCAAAGATTCAAGAATAATAATTAATAAATCACTTAATACAAAATCTACATTTTGATTCAAAGTATTGACGGCAATGTCTTGGTTGAAAACAGCGGTGAATAGGGCGGTTGAAGCTGGCGGAAGGAACAACCTCACACGCACCGTTCGGAGCTATGCCGATTCTGTGGTTCAAACCGCCGGCAGTGCCGTTACCGAGGGAGCTAGAATCATCCAGGACCGCATGGTAATTTGATATTTTATGCGTCAGTATTGTCATTTATCATTGTTATTGTTATTATTATTATTATTATTATTAT
>JAXCLQ010063109.1:14134-46123 GCA_035584115.1 Cedrela odorata | reverse complement strand
ACGAGTAATGGACAGGGAACTGGATAAAAAGGGGAATAGGGTTGGCTCCTCTTTTCCCCGGCCCCAAAAATAAAATGACCCAAAAAATGAAACGGAGCTAATTTTATTAAGTCATTTTCGATTATTAAATGTTAAACCACCATGAAAAACAAATTGAAAACTTATGCATGTTGTAATTGAGGTCAACAAATCCTAATTTTTAAAACTTCAGAATTCAAAGCTAAGTTGAATCTGATTCTGAGGATTCAAAATCTGTTATTTTGACCCAATCAAAAAATTTTAAATTATTGGAATAATAAAATAATAGTAGTACAACTCTCTCTCTCTCTCGCTCTCTCTCACTGAGTCTTGTATTATTGAAATCATGACTTGATAAGAGTGCAAGAAACTAGGTTTTGAGACATGGGCATGCTTGCTTTTGTATTTGTTTTTATAATTTAAACACTTTTGTTGCAGAGAAGTGTGTGGAAGCTGCAGCAGCAGAACAGGAATAACACAACCCTTTCCATCTTCTACCTCATCTCATCAAACTATAACAATATCATATGCATGTATAATCTTTCATATTGCATTATAATAATAATTTTATTATTATCAATTTATAAATACCAACTTTAGTCCTTATCATTCAAAATAATTATTGGTTTTAGAGTAATATTGCCTTTTTATAGATTAAGAAATACCAAATTTTTAGAATTTTTGATCAAAATAGTTCATTTTTCAAGCCTATTTATGTTTATAGTCCCGGTATCAATTTTTTTATTCGAGATCAAAAGTTTAGTGTTCGGACAAAAATACCCTTATTTTTTTACAAAATTAGAACATAAGAGGGAGTGATAAATTTTATTCATTGAGAGAGAGATAATTCTTTTTTAAAGAGATTAGTGTAAAAAATGATCTTCTTCTACAAACTTTATCTCTCCTTCGATGATATTTATCTTTATCTCAACGTTTCAATTTTAAATTTTAACTTTAGATAAAATAAAAAGATAAAAGTATTTTTGTTCAAATACTAAATTTTTGATTTTAATTATAAAAAATTTGAAACTCGGACTGTAAACGTAAATGAGCTGAAAAATTGGGATGAAATCATTAAAAATTTAAATCTTTAAAACTAACGTGGGTCTAAAAGTACTGTTTTTAAACTTGTAAGGAGCAACTTGTCATTATAACAAATTGAAGGGTGCTTGAATATAATTTCTCCTCACAGAAAATAAAACTAAAAGTAGAAAAACCCATGTCAGAAATTTTTTTCCCTTTTAAATTTAAAAGCTTAAAAGTTCTGATATAAAAAGAGCAGTTGTAATTTAGTTAGAAGCTTTAGTACATGTAAAGAGATGTGAAAGAGTAAGAGCAAAGAGTTTTACACTGACGAATTAAAAAGGCTTTCAAGTTTCAATCCAATTAGATAGTTCGCAAGTAGATACATACATACATTATTATGGATAGCATAATTTCATTTAAGATTCCATCTGGATGCTGCTGATCTGATCCATTTTGCTTGTACTTTCATTTTCTTAACACTGTTGAAGAGATTTTGTTGCGTACTTTGTACCAAAAGTTGGCCGCAGCTGCCTCATTCATTAGAAGAAGCAAAACGGAAAAGTGCTTGTCTTTTCTTTTTTCTTTGCTTGTAAGGGTATATTTCTATTGCAGAATTGCCATAGTTTTTATTTTCATGACCATTTGAATCATATTTTTAATGAGAAATAATCTAGTGTGGGATATTTCTCGTGTTATAGTGAATAAAGCTGTCATGTGATTTGACTCTATTTAGGAGGTGCTACAAAATCGTGTCACGTATGCAGTCATATTTCATCTTCAGCAAGACACCACGGTATCTTTAGTACTCGAAAAAGGGTAAAAGAAATTTGAGCTTGAGTATGATTTACCATTGGGATTCAAGAGATAAAAGAAGTGAAAGGGGAATAAAATGGGGGTGAATGAAATGATAAACATAAATAAAAACAAAGCAGTTGCATACTAGCCACATTAATTCTGATGCAACAAAGAAATGAGCAAAGACATAGGTCACTGCGTGGCTAATCAATCCACATTTTTTTCTGCAGTTTACTGTTTGGAACCTTTCAAGATGTTGAAAATAATAAAAATCTGACATTGCCTCACTATGCAATTTTTTTTAAAATTTTTTTAACTTGGCTTGTGGCAGTGGCCATCTCATTTGAGATATTCTTTTTCTCTCTCTCTCTACATGTGTATCTTTTTCTCTGGTTTTCTCCCTCCTTCGCCAAACTCATCTTTCCATGAGCAACAATTTTTGTCTCTTCGCTTGATAGTTTATTCAACATGCGATCACAACAGAAATCTAAGGGAGTAAAAATCGATATTCCGACGAAAATCTCCCAATACTTAAGTTAGGATTTTACTTATGATGTAAGAGATAACACAAGGAGAATGACAAAGACAAATAATATGTACTCTAGAGTTGTTTATGCATGCATATCTAGTTGTCCTTGTTCTTCTTTTATAGACTGTCTTGAGTCTTTCTAATTTAGTAAAATTCTATGGAATCTGGAAACAATGATCTCATCGTGCGAGAATTATGAAGATTCTATTTGATAAGCATCGACTATTCAAATTTTATGGGATTTCGAGCCATTCTTACAAAATATATCTATCAGGCTTAGAATTCTTATTATGAAAGAATCCAGAGAAAATTTAGGAAAGAAACAAATTCTTCCTTAACATGTAAATGCTGAGAGATTTCGAATGTCCTTACTTGAGACCCCTTTATTCTCTTGAGAAGAGCTTAAATTTTATACATGCCTGAAATCTTTATCAGTTGTATCCGAGATCTTCATAGGGGGAGAGGTCTCGAAGTTAACAATCAAACCCGAGGCCTTTCATTTGACCTTAGGTAATAATCAAATCTAAGGCCTTTCATTCGACTTTGGAAGGTCTCAGCCTTCACTATACATAGGGTCCTTGTTATCTCATGGTAAATATATCTGAGACTAGGCTGGGTTGGGCTTATAGTTCTTGTTCTATCATTTGTAAGCTTCTAACTTGAGCCCATAACTTATTGAGCCTTAGTTATGCCCCAGGGTGTATACTCAACATTAAGCTCTCTAATTTTAGTAAAAAATAATTATTTTTGATAAAAAAAACTAAGAGCTTTAGCTTGAAAAGATGCGTCTGCCCGCTGAACTTAAATACCCAACTTGAAACCCGCCAATCTCTTCCATGTGGCAACTTGCGGTTGGTCTTCAGAATCACGTCATTTCGGGCACCGAGAGATCCTATTGGCCCTAATGATGACTGCCTCATTTCTTATTAATGAGAGACATCATTTTAACTATCTATCTGACATGGCAACATCTTGTCCATTAATTTATTCTTTACATTGACGATCGGGGTTCCTCTACTTCTTTTAATACTCCTCTTTCTATTCTTCCCTTCCTTTTGTCTTTACTTTACGTCGTCATTTTCTTTGCATTTTCAAGCAATTTCAGCAGTAAACTTCAAACTTCCAACAAGGATTTCAAGTTCTTCCTCTTCAATAGAAAACAAGTAAGTTCTCATTACTCATTCCAGCTATCTATTTCTTATTGGACTTGTGGTATTTTTGATTGGTTGTGGCTATTGCTAGATAACTTTTAGGGCTAGAGAGCTTAGGTGTTATTTCATAAGTTGCTGATGACTTGGAACAACTCTTGACTTTGTGTTTTTCTTCTTTATGAATAGAGATGAATTCTGTTAATAATGAAGTTATCTTCAGGGGAAACAACTCTAGAGAAGAACAAGTCATTATTCTTGTCATCCCTCATCTTTCAGAGAGGTGGAGGTCAACATTATACGAAGCGGACTAGTTCCCTTCGTCTACTATAGAGTGAGACTTAGAGATTTATACTAAATGTTATAATATCCCTAAGGAGATTTATCTTAAGGTCCCTAAGGAGAATGAACTCTCAAGTTGTCCTCTTGAGGGGGAAATTGCTTTTAATAAAGAGTTATTTCACCTAGGGGTTAGCCTCCCCCTCCAAAACTATTTTGCCCAAATTTTCTAATCCTTCCACATCGCACCATATCAATTAAACCTGAACAATTGGAGGATTCTGTTTGGTCTGTATATTTTATAACATCAAACCTCCAACTTTATCTCCTCAATCGAAGAGATTAAATATATATACCTTCAGAAAAGAAACTTAATAAAGAACCTTGAGTGATACTATCTCCAAAACTGACCGAAACAACTAAATCCAATAACTGGGAACCCTTCGTATAATAAGGATTATAAGAATAAATGATTATTCATTAGTGGTGATTAGAACCCTAACAATGACGTATATGGGCCCAGGTTGTTTGGAGAAGCAACCACTTGGAGCGAGTTACTTGAGCTGAATGCTTAAAGCAGGGATAGGATCAAGTTAACTAGATCTTCAGCATCTAGCTAGAGATCCCTGTATTCAAACGTTGATCTGCTTTCATCAGGTCTAGTAGATTTTTATATATCTAAGGTCAATTAGCTCAGAAAAAGGTAAATGTCTTGCTCTTCTTTTTCCATATACTTGAATTGCATTGTCTGACCTTAGTATCATTTGTTTTGCAAAGGAAATGACTCTAAAAAAGTCAGTACCTAACCCTCTTGAGGTGCTAAGGTAGCTAGCTAAGGGGAAGAGAACTGAGAAGGCTCCGCAACCCCCAAAGGCTGCTTCTAAGAGTTAGGCTAGAGCTTTAACTTCTGCTAGTGCTATTAGACTTTCCAGTTCAAAGAGGCCTTTGGCTCCTAGCAAATGAGTCGTGATCCGAGGGGCCAAGCATCGCCTTCCCTTACTCTCTAGGTGGACAAGGGAAAGGGGAAGAGGAAGGTTGTTGCAGCTATGGCATGGGAAGAGCCTCAAAAGAAGAAGATATCATTTGGTCAGCTGGAAGAGAAGACAGTTGAAGCGCCTTAGCTTCTCCTTGAAGACTTTCATGCTAACAAGAAGGAGTTATTTGTTTATTTCATCCCCAGCATTAATTAGCAGGTAGCGCAAGTCAGCCCTAGGTATTCTGAGGCTATTGCCGGGGCCTCGGGTCTAGCACTATTGGAATACACCATTAGATGGCTGAGTCAGGTAAGTAGGTTTTTACTTGGTTTTTGGAAAATAATTTTTTTATTTCTGTCTTTTAACCATTTTTATGTTGATGGGTTTCAGCTTCAATACGCGGCCGTACTGTAATGAGATGCTTTTATAGAATATTTCACAAGGTCATTTCAAGTTGAAAAGAGGGCCGAGAAGATGAAGCAAAACTTAGGCCTAGAGAGGACTAAGTTTGAATTCGAGATGGGGAATTGAGCTTTAGAGATGGAAACGCTCTAGGTCAGGGCGGCCATAACAAAGTCATCCCATGCAGAGGTTAGCATGAGGGTAAATATCCTTAAATCCAAGCTGAATGGATTAAGGGAAGAATGCTAGAGACTTCGCCAAAAGTCTACAAAAAGATGACAAGAGTTGGAGTAGAATTTAAACGCCGAAAGATGAAAGTGTATGCTCTTATGCAAGAAGATTGAGAAGAACAAGCAGATGATGGAGGCTCAGATCAGTGAGTAGGTTATTGAGGGTATTAATTTGACTTAAGAAACGTTTCAGGGTCAGTATCCTCACTTGGACTTGACCTGGTTGTATGAAGCCTTAGGACATGAGCCCCCACGGCAAGACAGAGAGTCTTAGGAGGGAGTTTTCCTTAAGAGGGAAGTTCATCCAAATTTGAAAACTACTTACATGCCTCCAGTAAAGTCAAGCGTCAGGCCTTCTACTGAGCCAATGGAGGCCACCTTTCTAAAGCCTCTGAGGCTGCTACTACCGACTCGACTACCCCCTTTTCGGTTGAGCTGACTGCTCTCATTCCTTCTACTATTGATCCAACTAGCCATCTAAAAGACCTAACCCAATAGATTTTTTTTTTTTACATATAATATAATAGACTTTATACAACCAATATTAATAAAACATCTCTGCTTTATATATTGATCTCTATGTCATTTTACTTCTTTGCTCTTTAATACTCAACACTTAGTGTAACTCGCAAATTTAACTATTGTCAAAACTGATAATACTTCAAAGAAAGATTTGACCTGAACTGAGTTAAACTAATAACACAGAACTTGTATTTAAAATTAACCTTCTGACCTTCATATCTCAAATTGACTATCTTTAAGTAGGAACCGTGTTAGTCATAACCTTGCATACTTAACGAACTTTGGGTACTATTACTTTAGCTTGAAATTGTTGACGATAGTCTGAGACTGTTCATCCATTTTACTTTCTGACTTCATTCTTTGGATGTAATTGGGTCTAGGATAATATTGCCTCTGGACAAAATTCGATCATAACTCTCTGAAGCTTCTTTCCATCCTTGCAAGGTCGATCTCTGATCTTATTTGAATTATGGATAATATTACCCTTTGATGACCATAGAACCTTAACCGTTTGGAGACCACCTTTACTCTCTTACGTCCTGTGGTTGTGCTCAAAGCTTAGCTGAGCAATGGATAATATTATTCCCTTTTGCTTTCTAACTTCAATGTGCCTTCGTGCGTCATGAGGTTAGCCTCAAGGCTTATTCTGATTATGAGCATACGAATCAATCATCTAGGAACTCATTTTGCTTTTGTACTTCCTAAGATCGTTCTCGGGGCTTATTCGAGCTAAGGATGACATTACCTTAAGACGATGATTGAATAGATATCTGAGAACTAAGTCACCCATTTTCAAACTTTTGGATAATATTACCCCGGGATGTATAAAAAAGTATTCACCTAGAAACAACTCTTGCTTTTATACTTCCTAAGGTCGTGCCTAGGGCTTATTCGAGCTATGGATAGTATTACCCTGAGATGATGGTTATATATGATCACCCAAAAACCTTTTTACTCGTACATCCTAAGGTCATGTCAGGGCTTATTTGAGTTGAGGATAGTATTTCCTCAAGGTGTGTGAGAAATTAATCATCTAGAAACTACTCTTGCTCTTATAAGCCTAGAGGTCGTACTCAAGGCTTATCTGAGCTGTGCATAATATTACTTGAGATGGTTGAGGAACATATAATCATCTGAGAACCTTTTCGTTTTTGTACGTCCCGAGGTCATGCTCAAGACTTATTCAAGTTGAGAATAATATTACTTTGGAATAATTGAGAGAGAAACGCCTAGGAACCATATCACCTAGATTCAGGGTTTTGGATAATATTACCCTAAGGCATTTGAAAAATAGATGTCTGGAAACCACTTTACTCTTGTAAGTCCTGAGGTCGGCCTCAGGGCTTATCCGAGCTATAAATAATATTACCCTAGACTTTGTATCTCACTGCCTCTTGATTTAGAGTCATCTATTCATATGCGTTTCTTTGAAGAGTCTTTGGTAAAAATAATGACTTTATTTATTTCTAGGGCAAAAGATGTTACAAATCTTTGATGATTTCAAGGGTAATATAACTTCAATAGTTCAGCATTCCAAGGATTTTTTACCCTACTTCTATCTAGGAGTTCTAACTTGTAAACTACAGACCTCAGAATTTGGACGACTTTGTATGGTCTTTCCCAATTAGCCTCGAGAATACCTTCTCTTAGTAACTTATCTTAGGACCCAGTCTCCCACTTGAAAAGTGCAATGCTGAATATTCTTATTGTAATACTTAGCCACCTTTTGTTGGTAGGCTGCCACTTTTATCATCACCTGATCTATTTTCTCATCGAGTAGATCTAGTTTGAGTGGCAAATTCTGATCATTAGATGCCTCGTCATAGTTACTGATCCAGAAAGTTAGTATGTTAATCTCAATGGAAATTATTGCCTCACATCCAAAGATGAGATTGTAAGGAGTCTCGTTGGTGGCCATCTTTAAAGTGATTTTATATGCCCAAAGAACTTCAAGAAGTTTGTCAATCCACGCAACTTTATGCTCCTTGAGTTTCTTCTTGAGTGCCTTCTTAATGACCTTGCTTGCGGCTTTTACTTGTGCATTAGTCTTTGGATGAGCATGTGTTACAAACTTGAGGTCAATCGAAAAGTCTTAACAGAATTCTCTAAAGCTTGAGTTGTCAAATTATTTTCCGTTGTCTGTGATCAATACTTAAGGTATCCCAAATCGATAGATAATGTTCTACTTGACAATGCAGTGACTTTCTTTTCGGTGATGGTAACTGATGGCTCTGCTTCTACCCATTTGGTGAAGTAATTGATAGCCACTATAACATGTTTTGTGTTGGCTCTAGCAGGAGGTAGTGGTCCAACAAGGTTTAACCCCCATTAGGAAAATAGTCAAAGGCTTGTTAAAGATGTTAGCTTCTCAAAAGGTTGTCTCGGAATGTTGTCATATACTTGACATTCGTGACAAGTTTTTACTACCTAAGCTGCATCTACCGACAGTGCAGACTAGTAATAACCTTGTCTCAATATCTTATACGTCATGGACCAAGCTCTCCTATATCCGCTATATACTCCTCAATAGATTTCTTTGAGAACTTATACCACCTCTCTGGGTCCGAGACATTTGAGATATAGGATGTTGTAACCTCGTTTGTAAAGTTTTTCGTTAATAACAGTGTACCTTATTGACCTATTTTGATCTTTTTTGCCTCATTCTTATCATCTAGGAGCCTTTCTTCATAAATGTAAGCCTTTATTTCTTTCGTTCAGCAGTGGTGGGAATTGATCTTAGCTACGTAGGGTTGATCAATGTTCACATCAATACTCATCTACTTCAGTACTTCGATTGGGATCGAAGATGGAATATTCCTTTTGAAAGTAGAAGCCAATTTTGCCAACATGTCTGCTCTAAGGTTCTCTGACTTTAGCATCTGTTTTATTATGACAGTCTTCAAAGTGCTCAAAAGTTACTTAGCTTTCTCTAAGTAAGCTTGCATGTTATTTTCTCAAGCCTGAAACTGTCTATTTATTTAGCTAGCTATTAGTTGGGAGTCACAGTGGATGTCAAGCTTGTAATCTCTAATGCTTGAGTCAACTTAATCCCTCGATCTCGTATAGGCTTACAAGGACAACTCCAGCTCCTCCTCCTCCTTATGCATGAGGCTCTATTAATAAAGAGGCTTCAAATTAGGTTCGCCTTATCTGCGACAAGTGGATCTTCTCATCCTTGATCAGAAGCTCTTTCATGATTTGGTGAATGATGATGTGCTCTGATATTGATCTTTCAGCTACAAAATCTACCAGGGCTTGCCCCTTTATTACTTTCTTAGGTTTATAGTTGATGTCATACCTGCTGAACTCAATTGACCATTTCACTAACCGACTTGACAAGTCAAATCGGTGTAAAATCTGTCTTAGAGGCTGATTTGTCAGTACTACACCGATGGGCTTAGAAATATGGTCGTAACTTTCTTGCAGCCACTATAAGTGCTAATGCTATCTTCTCAGGTGGAGAGTATCTTAATTCGGTGCCCAATAATGCATTGCTGGTGTAGTAAATGGAGCGATGGATCTTTTCTGCATCCTTATTTACCAAAACTAAGCTCACAGAGTGGTCGCTCACTGTAAGGTAAAGGTACAACACATCTCCTATTTCAGAGCTTATCAGGTGTGGTGGTGATGTAAGATATCATTTCAACTCCTAAACTGTTCTCGCACTCTTTAGTCCATTCGATCTTCTTCCTCTTTTCCATGATATAAAAGAAGGGAAGCACCTATTAGTCGCCTTGGATAGGAATCTGCTTAACTCTACCAATCGTCTCGTTAGGCTTTGAAGTTTTTTGAGAGTGGATAGGGACTTTAAATCCTATGTGGCCTTGATCTTTTCTGAGGATTGGCTTCATTGCCACATTTGCTAACCATATATCCCAAGAACTTCCCAGCTTAGACTCCAAATGCGCACTTCTCAAGGTTCAGTTTCATATTGTATCTTCTCATATAGGAGAAAGCTTCTTCTAAGTGTCTTAGATTGTCTCAGGTTTTTAAAGATTTAGTGATCATGTCGTTCACGTAAACCTCCATAGTTTTCCCAATCAATGGTCTGAAAACCCGATTGACTAACCTTTGAAAAATAGCTCCTACGTTCTTTAGCTCGAAGGGCATCACCTTATAGCAGTACAACCCCTAATCGGTGGTGAACACGGTCTTCTCCTGATCTGGCTCATGCATTTTGATATGATTATAACCCAAGAATATATTCATAAAGCTCAACAACTCATGCCAGGTTGTCGAGTCTATCAACTAATCGATCTTGGAAAGTGAAAAACTATCTTTGAGATAGGCTTTTTTAAATCTGTGAAGTTAAAACAAATCCTCCACTTTTCAATAGCTTTCCTGACTATAACTACATTTGACACCTATCCTGAGTAATGCACTTCTTTGATAAACTTAGCTTTCATTAATTTATCCTCCTCAGAGTGCACTGCTTCTTTTTACTAGCTTGTACTTTGGTTGATCGCGAGCCGATGGGAAATTACCCAAGGATTAATCCCTGACATGTCTTCATGTAACCATGCGAATACATCCATATATTGTCTGAGAATACCCTTGAGTGTCATCTTTTGTTCCTTAGAGAGATGAGAACTAATCTTTACTATTTTCTAAAGAGTTTATTAGTTCAAGATGATAGACTCAAGTTCTTATACTGGTTCTAACGTTGATAGTTTGTCATCTTGTTTAGCTTTCTTACTTAATCTGTTCATTGCCTGTTCATTTTGCAAGTTTTCACTATTAGCTTCGAGATATTCTTCCCAAAGTCGTTTTGACAAGTAATCTGAGCTCTTTGAGAAAGCTGCAAAACATGATCAAGCTTCTTTTTAACTCTCTTTGACGATTCTGATCCCATCTCCTGCTCAAAATTTTAGCTTCAGGTAATGAATGCTTTTTAATGCCTTTGTAGTTCGAAGGAAGAGCATCCCGAGAATCATTGTGTAGAGCATCTTAAGATCAACCACTTGAATTCAACCATTGTGGTCTTCTGGTATGGTTTCTCTCACGTTATTATAGGTAGTTGTACTATTTTCAATGGACAAACACATAATTCATAGAAACCATGAAAGGTAGTCTCCACAAGTCTCAACCTCAAGTCTTCAATTTTTAAGGAATCTAAGGTTTCCTTAAAAATGATGTCAGTTGAACTTCCTGTGTCCACCAAAATTCAGCTGACTTGAAATGTTCTTATTGTCAATGTTATTACCAGAGCATCATCATGTGGGTAGTGTACTCCCACCTCATCCTCATCTGTAAACATAATAGGTACCAAAGCGACCTTTTGCTTCTTCTCAGCTTAGACATTCATAATGTGAATGTCTGAGGCGGAATTCGGTAGTGAGTACGTTGAATAGCTCTTCTTTGCCCTATTCAAATTTCCTGCTAATGTAGTTCTGCCTGAAATTACCATAGTCTATTCTTCATGCATCTTATCGTGCCCAATCCCTTAATCTGAAATAATGAGCTTTTGCCATTATTGGCTATGAAATCCGATAAGTAATTATTTTAAATTTGCATTTCGACATAATTCTTGAGGTCAAACATTCGTCTATCAGGTGTCCAACACTTTGGTGAAATTCACAAAATTTGTCATTAGTGCTTCTTCTCGACTTGGTTTTAATAAGGCAAGGTTCCATCAATATGGTTCCTCGTCTCTTGATTTGTCGCCAGACTTATGAGAGTGGGACGCTTAAGGGGTTGAAGACTTGATCCTCCTGGACATGAACCATCCTTTTCATCTTATCTCTTTTTGGCTAGTGATACCCTCTTGGAAGAAATTCATCCCTTCTGCCTGTCGTTCTATTCTGTTCTTGAGCTTGTCCCTCTTTTTTTGTCAAAGTCTTAGACATTTCTCTTATCATCTCATCTTCTTCTCAGGCCTGTCCTCGAGTTTTGCATCTCATTGCGAGGGAATGATCCGATGCTTTATTTTCCTTTAACTTAAGGATGACCTGATCTTCGATCTCAATCTTATTCAATAGCATTCTCCAAGCCATTTAATAGGTTGTAACATATAATTTTGTATAGCGTACCACTCTCGATATACTCGTAGGCCTTTCCTAAGGCATTCCAAAGCTAGGGAGTGATGATAAACCCCAAACTCCATTACTTTGTCATGGTATATTCTAACGAAGTTTCTGAGGCTTTCACATTCCCCTTGTTCAATAAGCAATAACGAACTAAGGGTTTTAAGGCTAATAAACACCTTGTACAATTACTCAAAGTTACAGATACTGTTAGAGGCTAGACTAGTGAATCACTTTCTTATTTGTCCTTCTAAAGTCAACGGGAACAAGCGACACATTTGAGGCTCATCTAACCCTTGGATCAATATCATCTCCCTAAAAAAATTCATATACAGGGACGAGTCAATTTTTCCCCGCGAAAGGGTTTATCTGCGACATCTTGAACTTTTTAGGAAGAACAAGACTTAGGATCTTTTTGAAAAAAATGGACTTAGAGTCTAATTCCTCGACCAACTTTCTAACACAAACCTCTAGATTGTAGACCCGATCGTTATTTTCCCTGGACCTCCTTATTCGAGGTGAATTTCACAAAAAGCCTTTTCTCTCTTTCCGCCATTTCTGATTAAGAAACGACATCATGTCTTTAGACCAGAACAGTTATCCGATCCTTGCTTGCAAATAATTGCCTAATCATCCAGGGAATATTTGAATTCTAGTTCGGGTTTACTGGTGAGCTTGAAGGTAACATCCTCACCTAGTAACTCCCTAGGTAGATGATTGTAAACCTTTCCTTTCCTTTTTTAGCAGCATTATATCTCTTTTTGGTGGTATTTTACTATAGGTTAGTTTCATCGTTCTTGGTATGTAAAACACTTAGAACACTGCTTTCCACAGCATCTGTTAATACTGGCATCTCCAACTCGTGAGAACTAGCTTGAAACATCTTCTTCATCCTTGTCACTTCTTCGATCAATGCTTGGATTTGCTTGTCTTTTTCTACATGTTGTCTTTCGTTATCTGCTAGCCTCTTAACCAACCATGCAATCTCTGTGATTTCTTGGTTAGAGGGAATTTGATGTAGCAATGGAGTCTCTGAACCTTGATTTACGCCTTCCGAATGTAGCGGCTGACTATCATCATTCCGATTAACTGCCACTATCTCCACAAAAAGACTATAGTGAGGATTTCTCCTTGTCGCTGCTTGATTTCTTGTTGCGTACGTTCTGGAGGTTGCCATGATTTTCTTTTAACAGTGATTTCTGACTTTTCGTTCAGATTCCCATAGACGACGTTAGATGTTGATGCAATAAAAATCCTTCCATAGATCTTATACACTAGCAACAATCTTTGTCTCCTTGCTTGATAGTTTATTCAACCTGCAATCACAATAGAAACCTAAAGGAGTAAAAGTCGGTATTCCGGTAAAAATTCTCTGATGCTTAATTCAAGGTTTTGCTTATGATGTAAAAGAGAATATAAGGAGAATGACAAAGTAAAATAGTATTATACTCTACAGTTGTTCATGCGTGCATAGCTGGTTGTCATTGTTCTCCTTTTATAGATTGTCTTAAGTCTTTCTAATTTAGTAGAATTCTATAGAATCTGAAAACAAAGTTTCATCATGCGAGAATCATGGAGATTCCATTTAATAAGCATCGACTATCTGAATTTTATGGGATTTCAAGCCCTTCTTGCAAAATATATTTATTAAGCTTATAATCGTTATTATGGAAGAATCCAAAGAGAATTTAGGAAATAAACAAATTATTCATTGGCACGTAACTAGTGAGAGGTTTTGGAAGTTCTTGCCTAAGACTCCTTTATTCTCCTAAGAAGAGCTCAGATTTTATACATGCCTAGACCTTTATCAATTGTGCCTGAAACCTTTATGGTGGGAGGTCTAGGAATTAACGATCATACTTGAGGCTTTTCGTCTAACTTTGGGTAATAATCAAATCTACGGCCTTTTATCAGACTTTGGGAGGTCTTGGCTTTCACTACACCTGGGGTCATTGTTATCCCATAGTAAATGCATCTATGATTGGGCTAGGCTTATAGTTCTTCTTTTGTCCTTTGTAAGCTTCTAATTTAGGCCCATGGCTTATTAAGCCTTAGTTATGCCGCAGGCTGTATACCTAACACATTGAAATGGAGGTTAGCTATTCTTTCAACTTCTTGTGTTATTTCATTAGCTCTCCACCACAAAGCAACGAGTTTGAGTTCCAAAAGAGTTTAATTTCTCAAGAAAGAGAATCCACAACTTCACCAACTGATGAACTCTTGTATAAAGGAAAATTTCTTCCTCTTCATCTTCCTCCCCACTTATTAATGATTCAAAAACTTCTTCAAAACTCCAGCACTTCATTAGAAAAGAAAATAGAAGAACCATTAGAAAAAAACTATGACATTCCCTTTTTTACAAGCATAACAACTACAACAAATACCAGCACACATTGGAATCTATAATGTATCACCATCAGAGTCTTGCAGAGTCAGTAAAGAATTAAACCCAAATGAGTATTTCTTCGAATGGTCAAATAAATGAGTGATTTCATTAGTGATCATTCAAAAAAGTCTTGGACCAAAAAGCTCAAGCAAATCAAGAAATTGACATTAAGTCAAAAGCTCAAAGCTTCACAGGCATATCTCAAGTCTTTGTTCAGTAAGTATACATGTTCAAATGAGTTCTGTGCCAAATCAACACCCAATGTAGAGGCAAAAGTATTTCAAAAGGCAATGATTGTTTAACGTGAAGGTTGCAAATAAAATCCTATTTGGAAAAATTGATAATGACAAATACAAGATATGTTCTACTGTCCTAAAGAGTATTAAGATGGAGATGGTTGAAGATATTACTAATAACCATAGAAAATCCTTCTCATGGGCAATTCAACAACATTCTCCAATGAATTGTTCATCTTCATCTACATCTTCTTTGGTTCTTCTTCTTCTTCTTTGTCTTTTTCATTCAGTTAATTCGGGTTTTACAATTTACAACTTCTGAAGATGAGCAGCAATGCAAATTTAGAGATTGAAAGTTCAATTAAAGAAGCAATTGCTCACTGTAATCAATTTGTCTCAGTAGCTGCTCAGATCAAGAAAGATAATAAAGGAAGCTGGGATTTGTTCACTATCTACATCAAAGATTTCAATCTGTGGAGACAAAGAAAGACCTGAAGTTTATAGCATATGAAAATGGTGATAAGAAACAGTGAAACACAATCAGATTTCACTGTCATTAACCGCACCATATTTATTGTGAAAATTTTCAAAGTAGTTGTCATTTAATCTAGTGTGATGTTCAAGTATTTTGCATGATTCTCAGGAACTGTTAAACTATAGTTGTTGATGATTGTGAAACACTATGTTTGAACAACCCATTAAAGTCCTTGATTTGTTCAAAATAAAATTGTTGATCCTACTTTTCGTCTACCAAATGTCAACATGTAATTTTTTTGTGAAAATAAATCTACTAATGTGGCATCTTCGAATTAGATGTTTGAGAGATGAATACGAATCATAGGTACTGGCTACCTGGCGAAAACCCTCAAATGTCTAAGTCAATTTATGATTTTCTTTGTATAATCATAATAACCAGAATAAATAATAAAAATAATTCAACAAAATAACAAGAAGAAAGTACTCCTTGAGGAGTAATTTTGGTATTATTTTGTCAACATAATTTTTTGTATTATTTTGGCAGCATAATAGCTAATGGAGAGTCTCATTTTCCTTCATTTGAACCATTTATTTATAATCTCACTACACATTCAAATTGTAGAAGTTTGATTCTTATAAACTTTGTGAAACTATCTTTTAGCCGCAATAGTAATGCATAATCCACTTGGAACTTTTGTTAGGTGATATTTTTTTTTACCTTTTTAATAAGTTTAATTAAACTAAAAGTGTTGACCTAAACTGTTTTTAATAAATGGAATTGATATGGCTAATGAAAAATATTATAACCCAATAGGAGTTCCATAATTGTTAATATTAACGAGTTTCGAATCTAATACTAAAAAATATTAAAAGTTTTTAAGTTTTCCTCCGTGCCACGAAATGTTATGAAAGAATAATCTTTTCGACTTTGTATGAAAGAATTTGCAATTCTCAAGCCTTTCTTTTCTTCTAGTGCTTCAAAAAATTATCTTACCTATAGGTATGTTTATAATTTTCATGGTTATCTTCGAATGATAACCCAGTCTTAAAAGAATTAAAACTCATTCATCAGTATTTTTTCCTCCTCCATGAATGTCGTCGGTTTATCATGAATATTTGGTATTCATTTTTATTGTCTCATATGTTACTTTATTTATTAGTCAAGAATAATAAATAATCAAATAAATATTTAAGTGATTCCCCTCATAATTAATAAATTAATAGTTGAGAACAACTTAATTATAATAAATTAGAAATTTAATCAAGTAGTTACCCTTGCAAAATACTTAATTAAATGACTGATAATACAAATTATAATTAATCAAGAAATTTAACTGTGATTCCTCTCGAAATTACGTAAAAAACAACCAAGGCCACAATAACAATCAAGAAATATTAATTAAGTAATTTCCAATAAAATTATTGAATTAATAATATGATAATAATTTAATAATGAATAATTTAGTGATCACGTGAATACCTTTGTTATATTAGTAAAAGAAATCATTCTACTTTGCTATTGGGCATTGCCCTTTTGAGTACAGTGAAATTGGCTAAAAAGTACTGCTCTCGGGTATTTTCATTTCCAGTTGAGAGTACACTAATCTAAGTTTTTAATAGAAAAGTGCTTCTCTCGAGTATTTTCATTTTTACCAGAGAGTACACTGATATAATTTTTGAGCAAAAATGTGCTACTCTTTAATATTTTCATTTTTATCAAAGAGTGCACCAATATGAGTTTTCAGTAAAAATACATTGCTCTCGAGTATTTTCATTTCTACTGGAGAATACACTGATCTGAGTCTTCAGTTAAAAAAGTGTTACTTTCGGATATTTTCATTTTTACCGGAAAATACATTAATCTAAGTTTTCAGTAGATTAAGTTTTTTCATTTCTCTGATTCGAATCTTTAGTAGAAAATTATTTGTTTTACATAATTTTTTTTTTTAATTTAAAGGTTGAAATAATCCTTTTTACAACAACGAAACTGATAAACGAGTCTGTGATAATGTAATGGAAAATGGCTTTATTGGATGAAGGTCAAATGATGGGCTTCACCTGTCTGAAATGGGCCCGTTGTCTTCTGAAGAGCCCCTCTGTCAGCCTCGCACATCAAAACTCACTTTGCTTTAACTTTTAGCGGCACCCACAACACAAAAATCAATCTTCATATTCGGCGCACAAATTCACCCACCATTTTTTATTCTTTTTATTTTTTTTGAATAACGTATGCATTCACATTGCTGTACTGTGTTTTCACTTTTAAGTCTTTTGAAGCTTTTGGGTTTCTCTTACTTAAATTATGAATAGTATATCAATTGTAAAGAAACCAAAATTGATTATAAATGCAGATAATTTTGTTTAAAACATACAATTAAGTCTATAACTATATAAGTTTTCACCTGTTGCTATTGCTGTTACCTAATGAAGTTCAGGGTCATCCCATTGCCTAGTTTTGCTCCCAACAGTTTCTTGTTCATCCTCAAAAGCCTAAAAACAAAAAAGAGAAACAAATATTCTTGAATTGCAGCGGTAGCAGCACTATGGCTTATTCCCAAACCTTGTATGTTCAGCTCAGAGACATCTTGTAAGTAACAGACGCTGCCCATTTTCTGCATTCATTTTCTACTTCATATTCATGGCCAGAAAAAGCACCAAACCAGATGGCCATTTGGGAATGCATACAGAATCTTTAAATGACATAAAATGAGTTGAAATGTGAATCATGATCTATTGGAAGCGATTATTTTCCTTTCCTTGATGATTTTTCTCTCTTCTTCTCTTGTCGTTTCCTCAACATCACTGCATAATATGTCAAGAAACTAAGAACTCCTGCCATTGTCATTCCCCCTACAACTGTAATAAAAATTGCTGCCCATCTGCTTTGCCTATCAACCACTATATATGATGTAGAAGTAAATGCCACAGAAGTGCACATAGAGCCCAGCCACAAGAGCTTATTGATAACCTTTGTAACCCGTCTCTCCGATTTTAACTCTCCCCTCACAAGTGTGATTTGTACCAACACAACAGCTAATGAAAAGAACAGTCCAAAGGCATTGGTGACATAGTAGATTTTAAACGGGACTGTGCTCGCCACCACGGATGATCCATCATCATAGTCACCACCAGGAAGTGTGAAAACAGATGCAAATGCAACTGTTGCGAAAAGTACAGCAACCACTGTGACCGAGTTAGTTGCATTGTGAAGTCCGAATTTGTGAAGCTTATGAAGATGGTTGGCAATATCCTGCACATTCCTGTTGGTTTTGCGTGTTTGTTCAAGCTGTGTATGGACATTTTTTCTTGATTCCTTCACAGTTCTCCGAAGTTCATCCCTTGGTTTGTTAAGATCATTTGCTCTGAGTGCACCACAACATTCCAAACACTCCTTTAACTCAGCAGTTTCTTCAGAGTATGGGAGTCTTCAGCTATGTCAAGGGTTGTTTTGAGCTCCCTTTTTAGCTTGTTCACATCAACGCCAGGAAGGGCTAGCAATTCATTAACTATCTGCAAAGATAAAACAGAAACTTAAACTCATGTAGAAATCACATTCAGGTATTGGGCAGAAGAAAATGAAGGTACAGATAGAAACTTGGCAAAGAAATAAAGAAAAAGCTAAAATCAGAAGACAGAGCTAAAGTTCGAATGATTTCCCATCAGAGTACCAGACAACTATCCAAGCTATCACATTTTGGCTTTGTGCACTTGCATTTTCTGAAAAAACAGGATGCAAAATTCATATGCTAAAAACAGCAACTACGTTAAATATTGCTTAAGATCTATAACCATGGGATGCAAATATTGATGCTTTGTTCACTTGATAACATAAAACTATTGGAAGAGATAGAGATGATTCTCTAACCATAAAAACTCCAATTTATGATCTTACGGAACTAGAAACATGAACATCCAACTGAATTCTGAACCATCTAGCCAAATACAGAAATCATTGTTTTATAACTGAATGCTCAAATTTGGTTAGGATGAGCTGGGTGCAGGAAAGCCAAGCTCAGATGATTATCTGGCAAGATGGACTGAGCAAAAGATTAAGTTGGGTTCAGAACAAAACAAAACATCCATAGTTTAGTAATTAAACTTACGCATAATGTATGGTAACATAAATTCAAGTCTTCAGATTATAACTAATGCATCCAACAAGAAGTAATTTTAAGGCCGACGAAGAATAAGGGAACTCATACTCCTCACATTCTTTGACAAAGTTAGCTCAGCCCAAACTCAAATATTGTAAAAAGAAACCCCATGTTTAATAAAGTAAACTAATCAAATGCGACAGTACAGCTGAAAAAAATCAATACCTCTGTCCGCTTTTTCCTGGTTGCTACATGCACTTGTGTATTACCAAACTTATCCCGGAACATGGCAATTGCTGAATCTGCCACAAGAAGTATCCTCACCACTTCACTGCTAACTCCTTTTACAGCCATATGTAATGCAGTCTGTCCTTTCTTATCAGTCCGTCTTGCCAGTTGTGTATCCTAGTCAAGCAAATGTTTTACGACAACCACATACCCCTGCCTGGCAGCCAAATGCAATGCATTCTTCCCGTTGGATTTAGGTATCTCTAGCAAGCTAGGATCTCTATAAAGCAATACATGAACTACTGCTAAGTGTCCTTTTGTAGCTGCGGTTATAAGAGGGGTTGCATTTGATTGACCTAACGTTTTGCTAAGTTCTGGATCATGGTCTAATAGCTCCTGGACAATGGCTTCATAAATGCTGTTATGAACTGAAATGCTCAATGTAAAAACATACTTTCTGCTTTAGAACATAAATGCAAGCAATTATCAGGTTTACTTTCTATAACTAAGAGATGCTATTCTTGATTATATTTATAATTTTAAAAAAAACCATTACCTTGGTGACCATGACTGGCAGCAATATGCAAAGGGTTAAACCCAGAATTGGTCTTCGATGAAATACCATTCCGAGTCATATACTGCAACAATTCCTTAACTACATCCAAGTGCCCATTTTTGGCTGCAATAAATAATGCTGTCTCTCCCAATTCATTCACCTCCTCCACCACGGCCGTCCTTATCTCTGCCACCTAATTAACATAGTCACTGACTCAAAATTAGGATAAAAATATTCCTAGAAAATTGAAATGATGAAGGATACAACGGTATGATATCTTAGCATGTCTATGAATATCATGTATTATTGTATTGCCTTTAGAACTGAAAGACACGAAGGAAAAACTCACCTCAGCGTACAATAAAACCCTGAAATTTATGTATACTTTTATAGATGCCAAATGAATTCCATTTATCTCAATCTTTTCTACTTAGTATTTGTCACAGTTTATATTTGTATAGACAATGCAATTTACAATTTAAATTTATTTGTATATACTTGTGTGGAATGTAGATTTAAATTTATTTATTTATACTTTTTTTAAGAGAATTTATTAAATTTGAACTATTTTTTAATACAAATTAAAAATGAACTTAAAATCTCAATTTAATTGTATTGCTAATTTCTTTAACTGATAATTGTTGTTATTTACTTAAGATTGATCTAAAGGGTTGATTTCACTTTAACAAAATCTATTTAAATCAATAATAAATAATAAATTGAACTAAATTAAATTAATAAATATTAACTTGATTTAATTTAAAATTCTAAATTAATTAAATATAAATAAAATACTTTATACTAATTAAAATAATAAAATTAAATTTAAAAATATAATTAAACTAAAAAACCCTCATTTCAGTTCAAATCAGGCCACCTTAATTTACGGGTGTAACGCAATGTAAGGGTACAAATCTAAATCAACAACTTAGATTATTTTCCCTCTCCTTAATCAAGAAAACGAACGGCTCAGACGGCACAAGAATCCTCTCAAAATAAAGCAAATAATCTAGCAGAAGTGTCGGCGATATCCAATATTACCGACCAAGCCACTACCTCTAATTAGCTTCGTGTTCGAAGTTCAGTTCAGTAGTGTGTGTCGTTTTTCGAGAAACAAACAGTAACGAGCATTGAAGTTAGAAGCTCGTGGTTGGTGGGATTCAGTTATTAACTTACAAAATTTCTGAAACAAACGTAAGTTTCATCCATTAATATGGGAAACTGCCACGCCCACGGACGTCATCATCGCAAGAACCGTAACGAACCCAATAGTTATTTCCCTCATAGAACTGCTGCTCCGCCCTTTAAATGCGGTCCGTCTGATGATCACGCTGTGCAAATTCAGACCGGTTCGATGTCGTCCTTGCCCTACGCTCACGTCGATTGCAGCTTGCGAACACTCGCCGGTCAAGCCGAAGGGTTCGGTCGCCTTGCTGTTGGTGGGCTCCATGGTCCCCTCTACCACGTCACTACTTTAGCAGGTAATTATACTTCTGTCGGGAATTGAATTATATTAGTGGTATTTATTTGAAGTGTTCAGTTAATTTCGATTCATGATCGTGTTGTGTGCTAAAGTGGTTAGTGAGCTTATGTTATTGTTGCAGCAATTGGATTTTTTTCATTATTATTTAGAATGTAGTAAGTGGTTTAATTTGATTCAAGTGTTGTTTTTAGTGTTAGTGCTGTTGTTAAGGCATGGATTAGGATGATTGTGTTTGTTTCTTTAGAGTTCGTCTGTTGTTCATTTATCATAGGATCTGATTCTGTGTATGAGAGTATCTATGTTTTGGTGCTTTTTTATTTCATCTTGGTTATTATATGAATCTTATGTGGTGTTACTGTGATTTGCTGAGGATTTATTCTTGGGAAGTTGTGTTTGGAGTTTTAAATAGCAAGTTAGTTAATGGAAATATTGAGGTTTTGGCAGGATGGTACTAGCATTTGGGAAAATGCTTAATCTTGGAGTACTTGAGAAAGTTTATATTAGGTTACAACTTACAACCCATTCTTAATTTGGTTGCTTATTCTATTTTGTAATTTGGTATAGCAAGCGATGCCTTGACTTTCTGAAATTAGTAAGTGATGATGTTTCTTCTGCTCATTAGCTTCTTGCAATTATCTTCTTCGCAGATAGTGTAGTGACCCATGTTAATAATCTTACTCTTTACTTGCTATCTTTTGTAACATTCTATGTTTTTTTCCTTTTTTATGAGATTGTAGATGATGGGCCAGGGTCGCTTCGAGATGGATGCCGTAGAAAAGAACCTCTTTGGATTGTCTTTGAAGTGTCAGGCACCATTCATCTCTCTTCTTACTTGAGTGTCTCATCTTACAAAACCATAGATGGCCGAGGCCAAAGGGTAAAACTTACAGGGAAGGGTTTGAGGCTGAAGGAATGTGAACATGTTATTATTTGCAATCTAGAGTTTGAAGGTGGTAAAGGGCCTGATGCGGATGCCATTCAAATAAAACCTAACTCAAAACACATATGGATAGACCGTTGTAGCCTGCGTGATTATGATGATGGGCTGATAGATATCACCAGACAAAGCACAGATATTACAGTTTCCAGGTGGGGTCAATCATTCTTAAAAATTATTGTCCTTCCATAGGAAAAAAAAAGATCATTGTTATTGATAACTTTAAGCATTTTCTGTAGGTGCCACTTTTCACAACATGACAAGACTGTGCTCATTGGAGCAGACCCCTCTCACATTGGTGATAGATGTATTCGAGTGACCATTCACCATTGTTTTTTCAATGGGACTCGACAACGACATCCGCGTGTTAGATATGCAAAAGTACATCTGTTCAATAATTTCACCAGAAATTGGGGAATTTATGCTGTTTGTGCTAGTGTGGAATCACAGGTGACAATACTTTTACCATTTGAAATGCTTTTTTGTTTCGAACCTGTTTGAAGGTTGTAAGATTTTACTCTTTTCTTCTTCTTTTTTTTTTTTTTTCTAATATCTTGTTGTTTGCTATTGCATCAGATATTCTCCCAATGTAATATATATGAAGCAGGACAGAAGAAGGTTGCATTCAAGTATCTTACAGAGAAGGTAAGTGTTATTTTATTTGTTTTTCTCCCAATGCATTTCAGAATTGACCATCTTGAATTTTGTGGTTTCAACTGTATATGGGGTGAAACTACTGATGCAATTCACAAAGGTAAAAACTTTCTGTAGTAAAATGTAGTAAGAATTCAGTTCAAGAGCTTTAAGTTGAGAAATAATTCCAGAACTGATTAACTATTTAGATAATGGGATACCAAAAGCAATAAATCCCCATAATGCCTGTCAAACTAATAGAATAGGAAGATGCCAGCTCTAAAACTAATAGAATAAGATAAAAATGGTGGGGGATAGAAGTATTGGACTTGCTTTTCTGTACATGATCAAACCTGAACAGAGTTGGCTTATGCTTTCTTCTCCTGAAGCATGTAGCTTGTGGCAGCCTTCTGAATTTTTAATGAAAGCAACTGCCATACATATCCCCCATTATCATTGTGACTGCCACTAGTTTTGCGGTGTTCAAAACAAAAAGAAGATTAAAGATTAAAACATCCCCACTTCAGGAAGTCATCATCTTAAGTTTTCTATTTTTGTGATATTTGAATACTTGAATTTTATATATAGTGGCTCGATAGATTGCATTAGAAATATTTGAGGATCTTTTTATCTGAGATATTAATAATCATAATGGATCATTGCTTAGCTAGGAATTTAGTTTGTTGTTGTTGATGATGTTATGAGTCCAAAAGTTATAGACGCTTCAATAGGCCTCTTATAGATGCATTTCTCTCATCTGCTTTATTCCGCTGGATGTTTGTAAGTATGAATCCTTGCATTGAGGCTGTGGAATTCTTCTGCTGCATGACTTGATAAACAGAGAAGAATGGCATAACCATAAAATTGCTTTTAGATGGAACTTTCTGACTACCTTTGCACTGAATCCGTTGTTCAGGTCATAATTTTGTAAATGATTGAACATTCTAACTGCCTTTCCAGAGAACTTATTGCCCAGCAGTGTTACCCAAAAGAAAGCAAACAAAATGCCTCATAATTCTCCAGGAAAAGTGTGGATGTGAAAAATTTTGAGTAGAGGACCATAGGATATGATTGTCTTCGTAGTTCTTAGTTTCCCACTGTAATGCTGATTCATTATTTGAGTGCAGTATTATCATAAAATTGTACTGTTGTTTATATAGGCGGCTGACCAGAATGAGGCAAATACTGGCTGCATAAAGTCTGAAGGGGATTTATTCATTGCTGGAACTCAAGCCGGGTTGATGACTGAGGCTAAAGAACACATCATGTATCACCCTAGTGAATACTACCCAAATTGGACTGTAGCAGCTCCTACGGATACTCTCAAACAAGCTCTCCAGCATTGCACAGGATGGCAGAATGTCCTGCGGCCAGCAGATCAGGCAGTAGTTTCTTAATAGACTCGGGAAAAGTAGTTAAAAAAATGTAATCCTAATTCTGTGTTTCCGCTTCCTTCTGACGTTTACATCCTCTTACGGTAAATGTGTATGCTGTGTGCACATTCCAACATTACAATGTTGAGCTTGGAAGGACAACAAATTGCTTTCAATTGTAAATTTCTTCTGGTTTCCTTGAGTTGCCACATCATAATCATAACATTAAATGTTTCGTTTGATGATTTGCTCATCAACAAAAAGTGGTGGGAGGACATTAAATGTTTCGTTTGATAATTTGCTCATCAACATAAAGTGGTGGGGGGACATTAAATGTTTCGTTTGATAACTTGCTCATCAACGTAAAGTAGTTGGAGGATTTTACAATTTCTAAATATCAGTATCATTAAAGTCCATAACCATGCGGTATGTTCCTGAGTAGAAAATTTGGAGTTGAAGCATTAATCATTTTGCAAGAAAGGAACTCGGGATTAAAAGCACCATTTGCGTCAAACGGCAGGTCGTATCTATTGGAAATTAATTGCAAACCGAAATAATCCACTGGTGTATTTTAATGTCAAAAACTCATCTGTAATTTAACATTTTTGTTTATTGATTACAAATTAATTTCTTTGGTATGATAAGAATCTTTAGTTTTACTGTTATACAAACAGCAGCTCAGCTGTTATTATTTGACTTACTGATACTTGGGCAGGAGAGGAGAAATGTCAATTAGGCAGAACATAGAATTACCTCTCAGTCCTAAAATTCAAATGTTTGGTAGGGAGGGCCTTAATAGTAAAATTCTTATGAAAAAATAGACGTTAAGAAGTTATAAAGTATATTTTTATTATCTGACGTATATGTCTGCACAAAGAACGAACTGTACGTATATTTGTACGTCCGGCAAAAACCGTATACAGCTTGCAACCAAAAACATAAACCGATAAACGCACGCCATTACAACCTCTAAGTTCTTGACTGCGAATGCCGCCGATGAGATGACGTCGTAGACGACGAAGAAGCCCTACTACCGGTACCAGACTCATCACTAATCATCCCAAAGAACATGTCCGACAAGTAATTATCCACATCCTCAGGGGTAAGTCTGACAAATAATCCCACATTTCTCTCCCCTACTGTAATCTTATGCTTGTCGTAAAACTCCCGATATACCGCCACCAGCTTTCTCGATATAGACACTCTAATCTCGTCCCGCAATTTCGGGTCCGGTACGATACAAGAACTCTGTTGCTTGTACACGTGTTCAAAATTCGAATGAAAACTCTTGAAATAATCTTTGGCTTTACCCACCGAAATCGCAACCGTCAGATTCTCCGGTAAAGATTTGATAACCGGGTCCCACGCTATCCCTACGTAAGTTGTAGCGAACTGTTTCACTTTTGCTTCGTTCCTGTTGATCCATTCCTCGCCGAGGAGGAACTGGAGGTTTGACGTACGGACTTTTGACAATACGTGCTGGAGATTGTTTGCTAAGAAGAGATAAGACAAAGAAACGTTTTTGTAATGCTTTGCTTTGCCGTCGAGCTTGCAGAGAATAACCAGAATGAGCCACGCCATGTATAAGCCGACGGCAGGCGCCGGAGCCCCAGTGGTGTCCGGACTGTCGAAGTATGATTCCAGCAACGATGATTTCGCGGGCGGGGTCCAGTCAGCGAAAATATCTCCGAGGATGTTATTGTAATCGGCGAGGAGACAGAGGTAATTCATTGCGTAGATTGTTAAAGGATGAACTCCGCCACCTGGGACTTGTACTTTTGATGAGTCTTTCTGGATGTGTGACTCGAAATCTGAAATCATTTGGCGGACTGAGTCGGCGAGTTTGATAAGCGAAGTGAGAGCTTGTGATCGGACAGTGGAGGTTGATTCGAAGGAAAAGATTGATTCAATCTCCGGCCAGTTTTCAGCTATGGCGGTATACATGTCAAGCACACGAAACATTTTATCTGAAGGTGATTTCTTGGTTTTGGCGACGAGTTCAGGGAATCCAAAGAGAAGAGTGGCGCCTTCTTTGGATATATCAGTGAAGCAAGATTCTTTGATGGGGTCTGAAGAAGCGAAGACGTGATCACAGAGAATTCTTTCTCCTGTAAAAAGAGTTCTCATGGCTATTTTCACTGCTTCTAACCAGTTCTTGGTTTTGAAATCGAGCACTTCCCAATCCATTTTGTTGATTTGAGAAGAGCTGACTCGTTCTACACCAAGGCGATAAATACCTTCGTCAATTATGGATTTGCGTATAATTTTGTATATGTTTATGCACTCTTTAGCGTAGCCGGCGGAGATCATGCAATCTGCTATGGATTTCAAATCAGCCATGGCGATTGAAGATACTTCTTCAACTTCATTGATGGAATCACCTGCAGCAAGAACATCATCATCTTGATCAGGTGAGCCATCTTCCTCGTAATCAGACAGACTTGATCTCGCAGACGTGCGTGATGATCTTGTGGAGACTGATTCTGGGTCCAGGTGGGCTCGGTTCATGGAGAGAATTTGATAAAATTCTTTTTGCAATCTTTTCATGGCTATTTGCATCAAGGTTTGAGCTTTGATCAATTTCTCGGAAGCTGAATCCTCTGAAACCAACAAATGCATGGCCTTTTGTAAATCGTTTACATACTTCAAGAACTGCATGGCTTCTCTTTTGTTCTCGTAAAAGAGAGAAGTGACTTTAGCAAATGTTGATGAATCTGGGTTCCATTTCATGATCATTACAGTAGCAGCTTCAATGGTTTGATCCATCATGGATTCAGAGAAGCTGCGTCGAAGAGTCAACAGAGAAGGAGAAGCTCTTGAAGGTGAAGGAAGATAATATGTCGGCGTTTTGGCGTGAAACCAGAGGCTTCTCATTCCTTTTCTAGGCATTCTCTAGTTCCAAAAAAAAAAAAAGTTCAAGTGGTAAGTAAATTAACAAAGCGTAAGAAGTGTGTGAGCTAGGTTCTGTTTGTTTCCCAAGAAAACTGAGAATTACTCTTCTCGGTTGGTGATAGTGAGAAAGGGAAGAGAATTACGTTTGTTTTTAATTGAGAGAGCGAGCTAACGATGTTGGACAAGCGAGGGATATTTATAAACGACGGAGGGACTACGCCGTTACGTTGCTTGCAGAGGAAGAAGGTGGGGTTAGACTTTCTGACTTTTAGAGTAATCGAATTCTCCTTCACGCGGTACACGTGTCATCCTTATTAGCCGCATTTTCGTGATAAGACAACTAGACAAAGCTCCAATAAGAGAATTATGACAAGCAACATACCCTATTTTCCTGGTAAATACATCATTTTATTTTTAAAAAATAAAATAACAATAAATAATTAAAAGTTACCGGGCTAACGAATTACGAATTCGACGGTACGGTGTCGTACTTCCTGACGTTAAAATTAACGTCACGCCTTTGATTTTAGTTAAAACGTTAAATTACGGTTCAATTAAATTTCCAAAACTGAGAATGTGATTATAGAAATGAGACTAAAGAGCACGTGAATTGGAGAAAATGAAGACACAGACAACACATACAGTGGAAGTAGAAGAAGCAAGAAAAGTATTTTCATTGTTTCAATTAGCGTGTTTCTGTTTCATACTTTATTAATTGTTCTTTCAATTTTGACTTTATTTACTTATTTTATTTTTTGTTGCCAAGTTGCGATTTAATTATATGCTTAATATGTATCATTCAAAATCAAAGATAGGGAGATTTAATAAGCAATGGTGTCACCATGGTCGTATCAATCAGGCATGACGAAAATTCATTTGGAGAACGACGAATTAGTGGACAAACTGAAAGAATTACAAGCCGTATCACGTTCACACACACACGGTTCTTTGTCTTGTCTATAGAATACTATTATGTCTGTCAAAATGAAAATGTCATTTGATTAATTAATTTTAGTTTATTAAATTAAAATATATTATATTAATGAAAGCTAAGGCTGCATATTCCCATAAGTCATGGGATTGATTTCTCTTTTTATTTATTTATTATCAAAATTTTGTAATTATAAAATAATAATATATGTTGTAATTAACAATGGTCATTAACACCTACTTCCGTGGAAAATATGGCATTTGATCTCATGCTAAGAAGCTAAATCGATCCCATCTTAGCTCACCTTTGATAATTAAGTCGGTTAATTAATCAAAATCAATCACAGAGTCTTGATTAATTTTATGAGGTGACGGGGTCACTCTGAATGAAAATGAAAACTTTATACAGAATTTACGCGCACGTGACGGATGAATTTGGGTTAATGAAAAGTGCGAGTGAAGCAATGTGTTGAATTTGAACAAGCAAAGTTGCTTACGTTAAAGACGTCAGCATTAAATTCATTGGAAGTCCACTGTTACTTTGGTAGATTTTGCTTCCCAAAAGTGACGACGAAATTAATTATATAAACTTAAATTTGAATTTTTTCCCTTATTATTTCAATTATTTCAATTATGAGTGTGACAATTTTTAACATAACTTGCCAATTTAATACAAATATTAAACAAAATTTGAGAATTTGAGTTAAAATAAGATCACATGATTGTTAAATAGGTTATACGATTAATAATTGTGTCGGTTTATGATTTAAAGTTCTCGACACGTAAACTCGTTTATGACACGATTAATTATTTGAGTAATTATATCATACTAACTCGTTTATAATTTATAAATTTTATTTTTATAATTTTTTATTTTAAAAAATTTGTAGTTTTATTTACCTATTTTTAAAAAATATTTGATTTTATTTAGAATAAAAATCATAAGTATTTGAGAAAAAAATTTATTAAAATATAAAAAATATATATATTAAATAAATGATAATATTATAATTCGTTTAATAATTTAATAATTATGATAAATTATAATTTTTTATTTTTAATATAATTATTAAAAGGTTGAATTCGAGTTAATTTATTTTAACATGACACTACAAAAATTTGGTGTAACAATTCAAATTATCACCGTTAATTTCAATAACCGTACGCGTTATGATTAGATGGAATTAACGATTCAACGTCTTAATTATTAATGTAAAATATTAACAAGATCTCATATAAAATACTAATTATACCCCTTATAAAAATATCTATTACATCTTTTATCTTTTTTTATAAATAAAGTTGTATACTCCTTTAAAAGATGAATAATAAAATTTTAAGAAAATATTTACTTACTAATATTTACTTTCTTTCTTTGTGAAAAAATTCTTTTCTACTTTATTTATCTTTTATATTTATATACGAGCTAATAGTTTATTTACAATACGGTATTAGTATGACTTAAGTATATAAATATTTATATTTTTAACTAAATATTTTTGAATTATATTATTCTTGTAATATTATATTATTTATTTTATACAATTATTTTATAAGTAGACTCTGTAATTGCCATTAAATTATATTTTTCACATTAGAAAATAAAAATAAATTATTACATATTGTTAGGAATATAATTCAGAGCCTAAGTAAAACCCAATAAACTATGAGTCCAGAACAGAGTTCCATAAATAACAGAAAAATATTCTGATACCTGACCCGATTTAAGAAGAAATATTTAAAGGATGACAAGGACCTCATGAGTAGTAAAAGTCGAGACCTCTTAAGGTCATGTCAAATATCTCAGATCAGAACCTCATTCTAAGACCAATTTATAAAGGTCTCAGCTACAACTTATAAAGATTTCGGCTATAGCTTACAATAGTCTCGGTCACAACTTATAAGGGTCTCGATCACAGTTTACAAGGGTCTCAGCCACAGCTTACAAGAGTCTCAAACAAAAATTTTTAAAACTTCACTACAATTATGTATATACGAATGACTTATTTCTTGCCAAACTCTCTCCAGATTATTCCATAATAAAGATTATTAGCCTGATAGAAGTGTTCTGTAAGAAGGGCTCAAGATCCCATAAAATCTGAAAAGTCGATGCTTACAAAATAGAATTTTCGTAACTCTTGAAATTAAAATACTTTTGAAATTATTATTTCCAGATTTGATAGAGTTTTACTAAGCTTGAGAGACTCACACCTATCAAAAGAGGCTAATGGCTACCTAGTACGCATGATGAACACTCTGTTAGAAGAAGCTTATATTTTCCTTAGCTCTCTTCTCTATCATCTTATAAAGTAAAACCCTGACTTAAGCATCGGAGGGTTTATGCCGACTTTTTACCCCTAAAGCCTTTGATTGTGATTGCAGGTCAAAACTAGCAAATAAAAAAAGAAGAAGAAGATCGTTGCTGGTGCATAAAGTCTAAAGAAGGAACTTTGCTGCATCAACATCTAACGCCCTCTGTGGAAATCTGAAAAAAAAGTCAAAAATCACCCAGAAGTAAAAAAAAAAAAATGATCATGGCAACCACGTGAACTTATGCAACAAGAAACTGAACAATAACAAGGAAAAATTTCCCTGACAAACCCCTTGAAAAGATAGCGACGATTAACTGAAACAATGATAATCAACCATTAATCTTAGAGGGCACAAATCAAGGTTTAGAGACTTCATCTCTGCATCAAAATTCCTCCAACCCAGGAGTCACAGAAATTGCATGGTTGATTAAGCGACCGACTAATAATAATAAAAGAAAAAAGAGAGAAAAAAAAAAGAGTTTCATGCTCATACTAGTAGAAGTCATGGAAAATAATATTTTAAGTGTCTTATATATCAAGAATTATGAAACTAGTCTTCGATAAAATATCACTAAGAAAAAGTATATTGTCGTAGAGAAAGAAAAAAGAAAAGTTTCGAATTATTTCCCAATTAAGAGATTAAAAAAAAATACAAAGTGTGGGACAATATCACCTACAATTTGAAAGAGTTTGAGGCTTAATCTCAAGACATAAAAGGATAATGTGGTCTCCAGAAATCCACATCTCAAACATCTCAGGGTAATATTATTCAAAAACTCGAATTTGGGTGGTATAACTCCTGAGACCTATCTCTTATTCTCCTCGGGGTAATATTATCTATAAGCTTGAGTCTGGGTTATATGGCTGCCGAAGTCTTTCTCTTATTCACCTTGGGGTAATATTATTCATCAACTTGAATCTAGGTTATATGGTTCCCGAGGCCTATATTTTGTTCACCTCGAGATAATATTATCCATAAACTAGAATCTGGGTGTTATGGTTCCTAAGGCCGATATGTTATTCTTCTTGGGGTAATATTATCCACTAACTCAAATCTGGGTGTTATGGTTCTTAAGGCCGATTTCTTATTCACCTCGGGGTAATATTATCTAAAAACCTGAATTTGGATGGTATGGTTCCGAGGCCTATATTTCTTATTCTCCTCAGAGTAATATTATCCAAAAATCCGAATCTGTGTGGTGTAGTTTCCGAGGCCTATATCTCTTATTATTCTCCTTGGGGTAATATTATCTAAAAACCCGAATCTAAGTGGTATGGTTCCCGAGGCCTATCTCTTATTCACATTGGAGTAATATTATTCATAAATCTGAATCTGAGTTGTATAGTTCCTAAGACCTACCTATCATTTATCCCGAGATAATATTATTCTCAGCTCAAACAAGCCCTGAGCATGGCCTTGGAGAGAATGAGCAAAAGAGGTTCTCGGATGGTCTCATCAAACGTCTCGAGGTAATCTCCTCCTAAAGCCTAGACATGATTAACACG
>JAXCLQ010063098.1:0-15793 GCA_035584115.1 Cedrela odorata | reverse complement strand
TTGATTATGTGTTAATTGTGTGGTTAAATTGAAGCAAATTCGAAATTTAGTCAAATTAAGCTTAGAAACCCAATTCATCCCCCCTCCCCTCTTGGGTTGCATATTAGTATTTCATTATATTCATTCTTATGTTGGCAATGGAGATTAGTTATAGACTTCTTAAGTCTGGATAAATTAATCTAATTAATTTATCCTCAATTAACTCTTTAATTAAGAAACTAATTTTCATAGATCATGCATCATGACCTCTAATTGAGAAAAAAATACTAAATTTAGTAAAACTTATTTTGTATATGATTACTGTATGATGTAATCCTTTCGCCTTATACATATCCTACCAAAGATTTTAGAGTATGAAAAATGTATACTTTATTAAATCATAGTTATTGAAACTTTTAACTAAAACTAATAATATAATTTTAGAGTTTTTGAAACCCCTTTCAGAACTCGCCATAATCTTGATTTTATATTATCACTTATGTCAAAATGGAGCACCTTGAGATATCGACTCTATGTTATCCAAAGCGGCGATTCCTTTATTGACCTCTCACAACCTTCGCATATTTTTCATAGTGCCCAATCATTAACCTATGCACATTCTTGCTATGGATGATGAAGGTGTAATATTAAAACATATATGATCCACAAACAATGTACCATAGAGACCTCAAGCCAAGAATTAGTCATACAATCGTAATTTAAATAAATCCTATAGACACGTAGATAACACTCTATATGGGTACTCAAACGAGTCAGTTCGATGTACTTCTTCTCTAACAAACATTTATATGTGAGACTAAATGAACACTTTCACTAGTAGCTTATGAGATTAACTATCTTTTTTTTATAAGAAAGTAGACATAACATATGTTGATCTAATCTAGATTTATTAATGCCTTAATGTTGACAATCCCACGATTAGGAACATTTAAGAATGACGAGATCTTTAGGTTAAATTAATTCATTTGATTGTCATTCTAAAGACTTTATATATAAGTAATTAACATAGAAAAAACTTATAAATAAATTGTCAATTTTATTAATCATTGCAATAATGCACAAATACATATTTGTCCCTATTGAATTTAGGGCATATAACCAACACTTGGTAGGTCAGGTATTCAAGTTATAGTTAGTATACCCAATGAACTTTACGCACTATTGCCTAGTAGTGTCAATGCTACTATGAATTGGGTGCAACGAAATGTCCCCAAATATATATCCCAAATGGAGCATATATAAGGTTAGTATTTTCATCGTTGTTAATGTTTTTGCAAAAGCAAGTAAGCTTTTGTTGTTGAGATTTTACAACTCTTTTTCAAAAGATGTTTATGAACTATGTTTGTGGTTATAATATTTAGTTGTTATAGGCATGTAACGGCGGGCAATAAACCTTGCCTCAAGACTTACGAAGATACTTTTCTTCATAAAACATTTTCAGCACTTTAGAACATTCGAGAAGCCCTAATAAAAGCTAGCTTAGGTGGACAAGTTAAGGTCACCATCCCTTTAACTGCATACGTCTACTAGAGTGATAGCGGTATGCTGTTTGGTGGAAACTTTAAATCTGACATCCATGATCATATAATCTCCATCATTAAATTCGTGAGTGACTTTAGGACAAGGCACACCAAAATGCCGCACACCACTAGATGTTTACATGTTTTCCTTAATTGATGAAGATAAAAAAGAGCATCTAACCTGGAAACTTTGAGCAGCATTGGGGTGAGTTTAACTATGACGAAAGCATCAAATACAACTTGAATATAAGGAATGGCATAGGTACAGTCTTGCTAAAGGAGTCAAATATTTGGCAAGACAACAGCATGTAATGTCGCTGCATGCAAGAATTACAAACTCAAAATTGGCTGATAGCATAACCTATGCTTGCATATATACTGGTTACATAAGTCTTGTATTTGGTTCATCTTGCGGTAAGCTGGATGCTAAAAGCAATACTTTGTATGCATTCAATAAGTATTAATAGACCATGGATCAAATAAAAGGTACATGTTCATTTAACAATTTATCAGTTATAACCACCATTGATCCTTCTCAAGGTACTTGCCGATATGAGATCATGATTAATATGAAAAAACATCAGGCAGCTACTACTCCTCAGTCATTTGTTTCTGGAACAAACCATGACTCTCTAGTTATGGCTCTCTTATTATTAGCTTTCAATTTTATGTTAATCATTTGTGGCTAAGTTTTATTATTCTTTCCATCCAAGTTTCGAGCATTACATTTAAATATATTTGCAATAAGAGTTGATTGAATTATTTTGAGATATGAAATGTAAAAGATGATAACTGAGTGTTGTTAATTTGCCCATTTAATTTCCATCTTTGTTTTTCTTTCTTCTTATATAGATATATTCATAAATAAATGTCAAACAAGAATCAAACACTGATGGCCCACACAGATACTGGTTGAAATCCCATAATTTAAATAAAAAGTTAGGAGCTCTTAGTCTAAAACCAAATGTACATTGCTATTCTTTTTTCAATCTAACATTAGGATCTAAATTGGTCCAAGTTATAATACCCAGTTAAAAAAAATAGTTAAATATATTTTTTTGTAAACCTAAACTTAGCCAATCCATTTCGTGACATAAGTAGCTTTGTTTTTTTTTGTTTTAATTATTATTTTGTTTATTGTTTGCAAAACTTTAATTTAGTTTTAAGAAAACAATCCCAACCCACTTTGTTACATTATTATAACTTATCAAAAACAAAACTCAAAAGAGTGACATGAAGAGAAGAGGAAGAGGCGCAAAACAAAAAAGAAAGAAAGAGAGAAAAAAGAGGAGAATTCATGAGGGGGAGACAAAGAAAGAGAAGAAAAGATAAAGAAAAAAAGATAGAGAAAAGAGAATGAAACATCATTTATTGGTGAAAAATCATTTTTTGGGTTTATTTTTGAGTTCTTGTTTAATTTGGAGAAGTTAAAATATGCAAATTTAAATAGCTTAAAAGCTTCTTATAACAATCTTGAAGAGTTTTTGAAACATGATGGTGTTACTAATATTAACATGATTGAATTATTTTCAGAGTTAAGTATTTTGAGAGATCTTTTACTAGATAACACAAAAAAATCAATCGACGTGCTAAATCATTTGAAGTCATTAGATAATTATTTTTCAAATGTATGAGTTACATATAAAAGTTTGTTGACTATACTAGTTACCGTTGCATCTGTAGAAAGAAGCTTTTCAAAACTGAAGTTAATCAAATCTTACTTTTGATCGATCATAGTCCAAGAAAGATTAAATGGATTAGTGTGATGGCTTGAAATTTTTTCACAGTAATTACCATAAGATATCGATGACTAAAATGAAAAGTTTTCAAAGTTTGATGAGCCAATGTATGAATTTAACACAAAAGGAGGGAAAGAATAAAACTTGTTATAAATAAGGGCAATAGTACAAAAATCAAATTAATGGCCCAATACTATTATCAAGCTCAAATCTAAGCTCATATTCAAGCACATATTTAAGCCCAATCCAAACCTAAAGATGGTAGAAATAAGGGCCCAAATCCAAGCCCAAATTTATGTGGACATGGAAGCCAAGCTCAAGCCCAAATCTAAGTGAATAGAATGCCCAAATTCAACCCTAATATGCATGCAAATGATGGCCCATTCTCTAGTTTTTTCTTTTTAAATCTAGACAAATCAAGAGAAAAGGAGAAAACACAAGAAGGAAGAAGAAAACGAGAAGAAGGAAGAAGAGAAAGGAAAAGAGAAAATAGAAGAAGAAGAAAGGGAAATCGAGAGCGAAAGAAGGAAGAAGAAAATAAAGAAGAAAAGAAGAAGAGAAAAAGATAAGAAAAGAAGGGAAAGGGAAGAAGAAAAAAAGTAAAAGAAGAGGGAAAGAAGAAGAGAGACCGAGAGGAAAAAGAAGAAGAGAGAAAGAAAAAGAAAGGGGAAGAAAAGAGGAGAAAGAAGAAGATGAAAGTGACTTCCAATATGGTAAAGAACCCTTCAAATTCTGGAAAATTTATTGAATGTGGTTGTGGTGTGTATATGATGAATTGTGTAGTTAGTGTTGGTAGTGAACATTTCTTAAATATGGTTGTGATTAAGTTGATCTTTATATAAGTAATTATGTATCTATATGGCAGTGTTTTAGTTATGTTTTATGTATGAAAAATGTGAAATTAAAGTGTCAATATGCATGATTATAGTGGCTGAGTTATAGGTTGTAAATCGCTCTGCTTGCTGGAAATTCTAACTAGGTTTAGTGTTATGCTTATAAAATGAATTCTAGACCTCTGATTAATAAACCATAAAATTTTATAGAAATTAGACACAATAATGATCAAATATAGTCTAAAATTATAATTTTTCATGAAATGATGAGTTTCTAAAAATTTTAGTAACTTTGCTGCCTTGTTATGCATTTTGGTTACCAAAAATTTTAGGCAGTGTATAGAAATCTGAAAACAAAATAGTATTTCGGACCTCCGATGTTAGAACCATAAAATTCTATAAACATTAGACACAAAAAAAAAAATAATAACATAATCGAAAACTAGATTGTTTCATGTAGAGATAAGTCCTCGATAAAATTTGAAAGTTGGTTGCCCTGTTTCGACACTAAACATTGTTCCATGTCTGCGCAATGGGTAATAATTTAGTTATAACTTCAATGTTAGAATTTAAAATAAAGATTTGTAAAAAATCTTTGAAACTAGACATAATAGGGAATAACATAGTTAAAAATCAAGTTATTTCATCAAGAAATGAGTTTCCAAAAATTTTTGGAAATTAGGTGTCCTATTGTGGACTTTAGTTAGAACAATATCTGTCCATGTGGAAATGAGTTTAGCTCTAGACAAGTGAGGCATCGTGAGTGGCTATAGAAACTAGACTTATAAGAGTTGAACATAGTAAAATTTTGGCTTAAGGTGTATTGCCAATTGAGTTAAGCAGAAATTTAAAATCACCCTTATTTTAGGGAGACAGTACCTAGAATAATTGGAAGTGATTTTGTAATTTTTCGAATAAGGTAATTTTAGTTCGAGCTCCGTAAGATTTATAGGAGTTCGAGATATTCTGATTTTCTGTTGTGGTTTATTATTATATATATAATATACTTATTCATTCATAAGGTAAGTATATGACATTGTAAATTTTAACGAAAAGATATTTGGTTATAGATCGTAGATCAGATTAACTATCAACAAGACCATGATTTGAATTTGGTCAAGCGTAAACCAGTGAGTGGATGTTTTACTTTTTCAAAATATTGTTTTAGTATGATGGTTGAAATATGAATATTCCAAGAATTCGTTGAATTGTTATCTATGATTGAAGAAAGTTTCTTGTGGATTTAAGAATTTATGAGTATTTTAATATGTTTTGTGTATGTTTACGTTCAATGGAAATATATATGAACTTATGTTAGATTCATGATCTAAGATATAGATTTTGGAAATGGTTTTAATACCCATTCTTTGACTTTGTAAAACTGTTTTAGATTCTGATTTCAGTACATGATAATGAATTTGTTTCAAAACATAGTTTTGAAATTTGATTTTTAGAGATTTATTCTATGGGGCCAGAGATGTATCAAAAGGGACAGCGATACGTAAAGTCCCTAGATACGAGAGTTATAGATTTGAGGCCCTTGTGACTCCCTATCTCAGATATATATTATGGCTGCCTGTGATACACTGCGGACCAGGATACCAAAGTTATAGATTTGAGGCCTTTGTAACTCCTTATATCAGAGATGTATTCTAGCTGTCTGTGATACACAGCAGGCCGAGATACTAGAGTTACAGATTCGAGGCCCTTATGACCCCTATCTTAGAGATATATTTTGGCTATCTGTGATACTGCGGACCAAAATATCAGAGTTACTGCTTTTACTATTTTATGATGATATAGTTTTCAAAAGTGATTTCATTATAGTGATTTATGTTTTACGTTGATGTCTTTCTAGAACAAATTTTAGCACAACAGAATTTTAAATATGACTTTGATTTCAACCTTGAATTAAAAATATTTATAGCAAGAAATTGATTTTCTGATATCAATATTTTCTTATTTATATTATATCCACTCACTGGGAATTCCAAGACTTACCCCCTCACTTTTTCAGTTTTGCATATCGTACGTTTAGTTAGAGAAAGAGACATTTTAGTATAGTAGAAACACAGACAGAGGAAATGATATACACTGCAATCACTAGAGCATATGGGTTTGTTATGCACAGAGAATTATATAGATTATAGAGAAAGACATCGTTGGAGAATCATGCATAGATTTCAGAGTGTGTTATATTGTAATGAATGTTGTAGAATATTTATGGATAAAATAAATTTCATGGTTGGGCAATTTGCCTTTTTGCATTCCATACTGTGAATTAATGTGTTTATTATTTGTATATAAGAACAGAGTGTGCCTAGATAGATTAAGAGAAAGCTTAGGGTGACAGTAGATTTGCCATCTGCCGGTAACATTTTCGAATTTGGGGATGTTACAATTAGCTCTGTCGTTTATTGAAAATAATTTGGTAGAAAAGTTTGATTATAAAGATTTAATTAGTGATTTCACAGCTAGAAATTTAAGAATACTAGTTTTACCATAGTGCTTAGTTTTTGTAATTGAATTTTGGTAAATTAATTAATTAATGTGAAACAAATATTTGATTATGTAAGAGTAAGGAGTTTGAACTTAATTCTTGATCAAATAATAAAATAATGTGATTTGTATATATATATATATATATATATATATATTTTATCCTTTATCATTAGGAACCATACTTTAAGAACTTGTATATAAACCTCTAAACCTTAATGTCATCCCTGATCAAAACGTATAAAAGATTATTTTACTTGTAATCAATCAAGAATAAAATTTTCACCCTACAAAGTACAAACAATTTTATTTGCATATTATTAAATTATTATTATTATTGTTATTATTTTCCAATACAAGTCCAAATAAATAAATATAATCACATTTGAAAAATGAGTCCCCAACACTGAACAGTTGCACATATAACACGTTTCAACAATGTCAATACTTTTTACGTGTCAATTAATCGTTATCATTAGATTCTTTTATTTATATCTATTTGCTAACAATAAAGTTTTTGTTTGTTTTGTTGAGGTTGAGAAAAAAAATCATTAGCTATGAGGCTGTTCTTTTTGTTTGAGTTTCATGGGGTGATTTGTTTTTCAATTTTTTTTTTGGATTTTATGTTTAATAAGTAACATGTTGGAAATGTTTTTGAGTTTGAATTATTATGAATTGTCTCATTGTTGTCCCAGAAGTAAAGTATCGACTGCTTCTTGTTCTTTTTATGAGAGTTTTTATAATCATAAAATGTGTTGGTAAACCAAGAACACACATGCAGTGAAAAATTAAAAATTTTCTTGATTCCCATCCAAGGATCCTTTGATTATGCGTGGTTTATAACAAAGGTCAATAAAGAACATCAAGAATGTTAATATGACATACCTTATGCCAATAAGATCTTGAATCTTTAATGACTCTTGGCTTATTGAATCCTCCTTGATGAATTCTAAAGCATTTTCTGGATTTCTACAGACCTGTAACTTCCAATGCAATTTTAATCTTGTAGATGTTCGAATAAGAATTTCTTTAAAAATACGAATTTATTTATCTTTGAGCTTTCTTTCTAGAGCCTGATGAATCACATTAATATAATATCAGAACCAAAAGTATGGTCAAATTACGGAGACTATGTGAGTTTCTTTGTCAGATCAATTACCTAGATGTATGGTCTCTAATAATAATCTACAAAAGATAGATAATTACAATTTTTCTAAATATTGATTATGTAGAGTATCTTTTTTTTTATTATTAATTCTTGAAAAGAGACACATTAGAGTTTTGATTCTTTGAAAATTTTGGCTAAAATGAATGATTTCTCTCATGAATTTTAGGCCAAATGAGGGTTTATATTGGTTTTATATTTTGACTTTTAAATTATAATCTATGTAGAAAAGTCACTTAACTAAATGAATTCTTAATCTTATTAGTAATTCTCTTTAAATTAAATATTATTTAATTAATTAAATAATATTATCCTAATCAAATTAGTAAACCTATAATTGAATACAAACACTTTAAATAATTATAATTTACCCCAAATAATTTTTATAACTATTAAATAATTTCTTAAAGATTATGAACTTAATAATTTAATACTTAATATTTTATCTACGTAATTTAACCTTAATTCTTCCATACTTTTTAGTGGGTAACTCGTTAGATTCCATCTCATGTTAGCAATGGAGATAGTTATAAACTTCATAAGCCTATATAAATTAACAATTAATATATTCTTAATCAACAAAATATTTTTATAAATCAAGAGTGATATCTAGAGATATATGACTCACATTTGAGAAAGAATATTAATTCATGAAACCTATTCCTTAAATAATTACCGTATGATATAATCCTTTTACTATAACAAAATTCCACCTTGATCTAGTGTATGGAAAGTGTCAACTCCAATAATCATGATTGTAGTAATATTGCCTTAAGCCAATAACTTGCAAACTATAGATTTCAATACTTCTTTCGGAACCTTCTCACCATGGTCATGGGTTTACGTTATCATTTATGTAACATGTGTTTAAATTAGAATATCTTTTCTAATTATCAAGAGTGGCAAATCTTTGATTGTTCCTTCACAACCTACATATACTTCTCATATTACCCATTCACTACCCTATGCATTATCCCTCACTGGATGACATAGAATGACATAGATGTAGCATCAAAGAATATATGATCCACAATCTAGATATTATAGAGATATCAAGTCTAATGATCAGTTATACCATCGCTACAAAGAGAATTACCATAGGCACGTGGATAATCACTCCATATGGATTCTCTATTGGGCCAGTTAGATGTATTTGTTCTCTAACATGCATCTATGTGTTAGATAAAATGAACACATTCACCAGTATATTATTAGATTGGCTACCTACCTTCACCAAGATAGCAGTTATAACACATGCTAATCTAAACTAGATATATCAACGTCCTAATATTGATAATCATACAATTGAGAACATTTAAAATTAACGGGATTTCATATATATCAATTAAATTGATTCATCTGAGTGTTATTCTATGGACTTTATCATCTAAAAAGTCTTAAATACATAATATATGCTCATAGATAAATATGCCAATGTTATTAACCACTATAATAATTTGATTATATATATATATATATATACAAGTTCGATTGGACCTAAGATATATCACTAACAATCTCTCACTTGCATTAAAGACAATCATGATGATACTCTACACGAAAATAATTTAGTGTGCAAATCATGCTTTTGCTCAATAAGTTAGTAAAAATCTATTTAGTTCCCTTCAATGGGTATGTTCTCTATCTTTATGTCACCATGCTCAATTATCTATATAAATAAAGTAATATTGCTGAAGTATATGTTTGAATCTTTAGTGAGACCTTGGTTTTATACCTTAGGTTACGGGTTCACAACATATCACAATTCGATTGTGATTGTTAGGAACCACACTAAAGTTTGTGATGAATTTCTTGATTCAAACTGTTTCTTTGGCTATTTCTAAAGAAGTTATATACTCGGCTTTAGTTCTTGAATCTGTTGTAGTTGTTTGCCTCGAATGTTTCCAAATAACTATGTCTCAAGTAGAGTAAATAAGTATCTTGACTCTGATTTGCTATCATCTTTGTCAGACTCAAAGATTGCATCACCATATACTAGCATTTTAAGTTCAGAACCTCCTCCATATGTCAAAAACTTATCTTTATTCCTTTTCAAATACTTCAGAATAGTCTTGATAGTTGTCTAGTGACACTCACCTAGATCAACTTAATATCTACTTAGAAAAATTAGAGCTAATGATACATCAAGCCTTTTATATAGCATAACATATATGATAAATCTTATAGTTGAAGCATATCTGATATATGTTTTTATGTGTTCAACCTCTTCAAGAGCCTTTTGGCATATCGCCTTAGAGGGGTAAATTTCTTGTTTAATAAGGAGATATCCTCATTTAGAATTTTCCATCTTAAACCTTTTAAGAATTTTATATATGTAAGTAGATTGTGAGAGGCCTAGTAACCTTTTTGATCTATCGCTATAAATCTTTATTCCCAAAATATAGGTCGCTTCTCCCAAATCTTTCATGGAGAAATTCTTGGATACCACAATTAACAAATTTAAGTATTAGAATATCGATTCCTATCATTAATATTTCTTTTACATATAATGCTAGGAATATACTGCATTCCCACTAATCATTCTTGTAGACACAAGCTTCATATTCCCTTTTGATAATCCATAAATGGATCTTTATACGATACTTACTTTACTTACATTTTCCTTATTAATGAAACCCTAAGGCTATATCATATACACATTCTGTTATAGTTTCCATTAAGTAAAACGATTTTGACATCCATTTGCAAAATTTCATAATTATAGTATGTAGTTATTATAAGCATAATCTTAATAGAATTCAACATGACAACTGATGAAATGGTTTCATCATAATCGACTCCTTGAATTTGTCTATAACCTTTCGCAAATAACCAAGTCTTGAGGTTTGTACATTGCCATCTGCATCTGTCTTTTTTCTTAAAGACCCATTTATATCTTATGGGTGTTATTCCTTCAAGTGGATCTACCAAGTTTTAAACTTAATTTGTATGCTTTGAGTTAATTTCGAATTTAATGGCTTCAACTCATTTTTCAGAATCAATGTCTGACATTACCTCTTTATAACTAGTAGGGTCATCATTCTCAATGATTACTTCATGATCCTCGTTAATGAGAAATCCATATTTCTCAAGTTTTGATGTATTCTACTATATCTTCAAAGTTCATTCCCTTGTGGTTATTTTAGCGTTAAATGATTGTACGCCAAATGCGATTAAAGTTCTTTTGTGATTCTTGAGGTTCATCAAGTTCAAGTTTATTCCCACTATCTTTTCTTAGAAGAAATTTTTCTCTAAAAAAGTAGCATTTCGTGAAACAAATATTTTTTGTTCATTTAGGTAGTAGAAATATTATCATTTTGTTTAATTTGGATACTCCAAAAACTTACATTTTATCGACCTTACACCTAATTTGTCAGTAGGCAATTGATTTATATAAGCATTACAACCCTAAATTCTTAAAAGTTGAGATTGGGACGTTTGCCATTCCACATCTCGTAAAGGGTTCTGCCAATAAATTTAGATGAAATGTTATTTAGAAGGTAAACAGTAGTTTTCAATGTTCGTTTCCAAAATGATAATGGAAAGTATATACTTGACATCATAGTCCCCAAAATGACATCATACTTGAAACTCATAACTCAAGTTTTCTCCACCTCGATTAGATCTTAAGATTTTAATACTTTTTCCAATTGTTTCTCTAATTCACTTTTAAATTCTTTGAACGTTTCAAAAATTCAGATTTACACTTCATCAAGTATATATAACTAAAACGTGAATAATTATAATGAATGTTATAAAATAAGAATAACCATCCCTTACATAAATCGATATATATAACCATATACATCAATATGTATGAGTTCTAGTAATTCAATTACACGTATGTAGTCCTTTTATTTTAAAGGGTGATTTGGCCATCTTGCTAATTAAACATGATTCGCAAGTAGCAAATAATTCATAATCAAAAGGTTTCAAGTAATCATCTTTATGCAATCTTGCAACTCTTATTTCATTGATAAAAGAAACTTACAATGCCATAGGAATGATTCATTTAAATTATCTTACTAATTTATATTGAGGATTAATCATAAAAAAAATAAATATACCTGAGGTATGAGCAATTCCTTACTTTTGTTTTTCTAATTTCCTTTAGGTATGCAACATAATTTCTCTTCCAAAATCCTCTATTGCCATAGAAGAAACAAGTGTCATTTTCTTTCTTCTTTGTAATACTACCAATAGGCTTAAGAGTAATGGCTATAACCTTTTTTAGAGTCATTCCTAGACTTCTTGTTGGAGTAGTCATAAGCATCACAAAACTCTTCAGTGTTTTCAAATCTTTTTTAAAAACTTGTAACATATTGAATAAGTTAGCAAGCGTGGTTTCCAACTTGGTCATATTAAAGTTCATTATGGATTGAGAAAAAAACTCTAGTAATGATTGCAACACAAGGTCAAGGTTTAATTCATTATCCATGATGAATCCAAGATTAACCAATTTTTTAATGTAGCTAATCATCTGAAGTATGTGATTGTTTACCAACAATCCTTCTTTGGTCTTAAATTGAAAAAGAGTTTTCAATATCATATATCTTTTTATCCAAATTGATGTGTCAAACAACTACTTGAGATGTATGATTATAAATCAAACATCCATGGAATCATATTACTTTTGCAACTCTATGACATTGAGCTCAACATCACATATATTGCCTACTCATCATCATTACGACGCTTCACCCAAGTATCATATTTCTCTTGTGTTGCATTTTCAACAGGTTTTGGTGGAAGACCTTTTTCTAGGACATAAACTTTTTTTTCTTGCCCAAGAACAATTCGTAGGTTGCGATACCAATCTGTGAACTTATTGTTGGTTAAGTTGTTAGCATCAAGTATGTCATTAAGGGATAAATTATTACTCATTTTATTGATTATTCAACCTATATGCAAAGGTGCAAATATATTATTGTTATTGCATTGATATAAACAGTGAGATTTTGATCTCTTAATTTAATGGCTAGTCCCAGTATTTTAATTTAATTTTGTCAACCCTTTTGATAACAAAATGTTTTGGGCTAGGATCCTTTTTCATTTAAATAAAAATGATGATGAGGATCAAGCAGTTAATTAAAGTTTAATTAGGTAAGTACTTGTTACCAGTTATATTTGATGTAACTCCTAGACTCGTTAAGTTGACAACTCTTATCATAGTAACTCTTGCTAGTCATATCTTATATGATACCTAACTTTTGCCTCCAAATAAATGACCTTTGACAAGAGTTAGTAAATCAAGTATTCGATTAAGTCAAACCATTATTCAGAAATATCACATATTTCATAATCTAAACATATTTGATGTTACATTGATCTTCATAAAGGTCAATGATGCTAACTTGACAAATAACTCTAGTTTTGGTTCTAATAATTGAAGACAATAATTTTAGACTTAAATCATTCGAAGGAATTTCTTAAGCTTTTTATTAGGTTTCAAATTTGCATTTATATTCATACATCTCATTCATAATATAACAAGCATCCACATCACATGTTACTAGTAGGATGATTATGGACTTTTAATCTAAGACAATTTATTTGAGCCATCAAAAGAAATTATTAGGTCATATCTTAGGAAGTACCAATTACAAAATATTCTAAATGCTTCGAATTTGATCTCCTTGGTCCACCATGCTTCATGTGCACCTTGTTTTCACCATTTGCCTCTAAGTAATATTCAATTTTCTATTCTAAGTAAAATCCTAAATTCAAAGAAATTAATTTTACAATCCAAAATAAAATAGAGAAAGGCATAACACAGATACTCTATTTAAAAAAATTAAATAATAAACCATAAACCAACATATAACCCTTTTGTCCAATCCTATTGATCTAGTCCATAATCATCACTTCCATTCAGTCAAATATATATATGACATATACAATCAAAAATAATAAATCCATGTTTATTCAATTAATATGTTTATTACAATTCTTTGGGTTTAAAATTTTAATTACTAACATAAATTCCTAATCTTATTATAAATTTATTTTAACACGTTGAAATTTAGTGATTTTTTAAAATCCTTATTCTACTAGGAAACTTTTTCTTTATTTAATTTGAGGTCTTAAAACATTCTAATCAAATTAGAATTATTTTAAAATTTCCTTTTTTGTTTCATTAAAAATCCTAATCTTATGAAGTAATATTAAAATAATTTTTCTAATTTTATTAGGATATCATTTTCCTATTCACATTAGAAGGTGGTTTTCTTTGTCCTTTTAGGAAACTAACTTTCCTATTCTCATTAGAAAACATGTTTTCTCAATGATTTCTAATTTTATTAGAAATAGGATAAATGTTTAAGGTAAAAACTTTAGCAAAAGCATATCCTTAAAAAATTAGGTTTTGTGCAGAACATTTTGCCATTAAAAATCTGTTTTCAAGCTTCAAATCAACCAAAGAATCAAACCTTATCAGGAAAAAACAAGTAATAAACAATGAATGAATAAAATAGGCTCTGATACCATTGTTGGTAAATCAAGAACATACACGCAATGGAAAATTAAAATTTTTCTTGATTCCCATCCAAGGATCCTTTTATTATGTATGGTATATGAAAAAGATCAATAATAAAACATCAAGAATGCTAGTATGACATACCTTACACCAACAAAATCTTGAATTTTTGTTGAATCTTTAGTGGCTCTTGGCTTCTTGAATCCTTCTTGATGAATCTTGAAGCCTTTTCTAAATTTCCTGTAGAACTATAACTTCCAACGCAATTTGAACCTTAAAGATATTTGAATCAAGATTTTTTATGAGCAACAAATTTATATAACTTTAAGTCTTCTTCCTAAAGCGTCGTGAATTGTATTAATTCAATATTAGAATCAAAAGTTATGGCCAAAATATTAAAACTGTGCAAGTTCTTTTTTAAATCAACCATGTAAGTGTGTGGTCTCTAATGGTAATCACACAAGATAAAGAATTAAGATTTTAATATTTTCCTAAATTATGATTATGTAAAGTGTCTTTTCTTGAATGCTAATTATTGAAAAGAGACAAATTAAAGTTTTAATTTTTTGGGAGTTTTGACCAAGGCAAATGATTTTCACTCAACTCTTGAAGACAATTCTGTTTTTATTTATTATCACGAATTTATAAAGGTTTTATATTTTGACTTTTTAAATCCTAATTCATGTAAAAATGTTACATAACTAAATGGATTCCTAATTTTATTTAAATTAAATACTATTTAATTAATCTAGTTAATTAAATTATATTATCCTTATTAAATTAGACAATTTATAATTAAATACAAATACTTTGTATAATTATAATTGCAATTGAGATAATTATAGACTTTATAAGCCTAGATAAATTAATAATTAATTTAACCTTAATTAACTCCTTAATCAATAAACTATTTCCATAGTTATTTTAGGATTGTGTGGCTATCAAGTTTAACTAGAAAATAATTGACGTCAATTATACAACATAAATGAAAGAATAATTATTGAAAAAAAAAGTTTTAGTAAGAAAAAACTATTTTCCTATTTAGGAAACAAAACTTTTCTTTAAATAAGGTATTAGAATTTTAATAGACAGTAAAAGTTCTTTATAGTAATAATGTTGGGAGTAAACTAATTTTATTGTTATGAGGAGGTTATAACTTAATGGAGGTGTAATTAAAAAAATTATTGTTTTGACTTAGTTATCCTTAGTGCAAGTGACATAAATTGTAATGGTCCAAAATATTTATCAGTTAAATTACTATAAAGTATGGGTAGACTAAAATGAAAGGTTTTCATAACTTAAGAGATAATATGCTAAATCAAGGTAAGTGAGATAAATGGGTGCAAATAGCCATGTTTTGTAGACAATAAAGCAAGATCAAACCAAGCTCATATAATGAGCAAAATACAAGCACAAAAAAAGCCATGATTAAGCATAAATTTTAAGCCCAAAATCAAGCCACCAATGCATGCAAACCATGGCCCAAAGCCCAAGTGTAAGCCCACATTCTTAAATTTAAACACCTTATTTCTTTTATTTTGTTATCATCTTTTTCATTTAGA
>JAXCLQ010063065.1:0-15796 GCA_035584115.1 Cedrela odorata | reverse complement strand
AAAAAAGAAATTTGGACAATTGTTAATTTCCACATATTTGTTTTTCTTTTCCATTGGTAGCTACAGATGATCAAATTTTACAATATCAACTCTTGTTTCGCTATAAGTATATATATGATGTTCTCTGAAGTTTGTTCTGTTCTGTTATATAGCTCTATACAAATTTCTCGGTCATGTCACAATTAATTTCCCCGTATTTATTTTTGCTTTCAAAATTGAATATTAATTACAGATGGGGGAAGCAATAATGGGGCTGGGTTTGCCCATGGCCACGGTGGGTGGAACCATTCACAGCTGGGCGAGCTCTGGAGACTGTGGTACTGTAGAGTTTCATGCCATCCATGGAACTGGAAGCGGTCAAGGCAAGGTGAGCTCTGGAGCCGGTACTGTTGAGTTCCATACCATCCATAATGGAACCGGGGTGAACTCTGGAGCTGGTGGTACCGTTGAGTTCCCTACCATCAATGCTGGAACTGGCGGGGCCAGCTCTGGAGCCGGTGGTACTGTTGAGTTCCAAACCATCCATGTTGAAGAAGAACAAGGTGATGGTGAGTCTGCTCCTTCAATACCCCAGGACTCGCTGTCACCAACATCATCGTATGATACATCAGATGCTACTCATCAGAGCGACCAACAACCTCCGCCAGGCATACCACCGCCCGGTACCCAGATTGAAGATGGAACTTTACAGGAAGAACGCAGGTCCAATATCACTCTCTTGGCCACGACATTTATGATGGTTTCGACTACAAATGCTGGCGCAATTGTCACAAGCCGCCTGAGTGCTGTCAATTCTTTGTCGGAGAATGACAAAATTCTCTTGGCCTCATCTATGACTTGTAGTGCAGCTGGATTTCTTTTGTGCGTTGGTGGTTATATCTTAGGCCCCAGACGCAGAACTAAACTGGCTGCTATACTAACAGGCATCGGCGGAATCTTCACCATATTTGGGTTCATTTTGATGATGAGCACTATATTTTAAGGATTTGTCGGATCATAATCTGGACTCGTGCTCGTGTATTGAAGAAATACTGCTGAGAGTAATTTGTTTCTTCTTTAGTTTAATCTGTTACATTTTGGAGGTTAATTTATTAGTTTAATTTCACATATCATTTCGATATGGCATGAGCTTTGGCTTTTGTAACTTTATTTAAATTCAATAGAGTGAAGAGAAATTGAAATAGATGGTGATGCAGATCAAATGTACCCTTCTTTTCTTTTGGGTACATCATAAAAGTAAAATTAATTCATGTATTAATCACAAACATTTTCAAACTTTAATGTACAATTAGCTGAATTTTTTATGACATTATGAATTTTTGTTTTTACTATTCTTATTCATGCCATCCCATGATTTAGTCAATCTTACAGGGGTAATAAAGTTAAGGAACGACAAGCTTTTGAACTAACAGTGGTATACAAATTATAAAATTAAATTTTCATTTGACAATCAATACATAATTTTTCAACTTTAACGTACAATTAGCTGGCCATATTAATCTAGATATGATCATTTTCACACAACCAGATATTCAAAAGAGACTTCACACGTTTGTAAAAATATATATTATAAATATAAGAAGAAATTTCACTATGACCAATCATTTGTTCGATAGAACAAAATTCATTAAAAATATATAAATATAAATTATTAGTGTAAAAATATGAAAAAAAAATACTTAAAATACAAAAAAAAAAAAAAATTAATGTAATTGTAAAAAAAATGATAATCACAAACGAATTATTATAACGAGTGGGCTAGTCCATTTAGCCAGACAAGACAAATATTTTTTCAAATTTCACTAAACATTAAGAATAAATAAATTATTTTACCTCCATAAAAATTATTAGTGTCTCATTCCATACCATGATTTGATTTGTGTATAGGATAATATTATTTTGTTTGTTTCATTGTCTTATTTATATAATAACGCTTGAAATTTAATATTATTGGATTGCTTTATATTAAGACATGATTGTTACCATCCAACCAAATACATAGTTATTCAAGACTTTTATCATTTTTCCATGTATATATGAATAATAAATTTGTTCAATTTCGCTTGGATAACAATATCAAAAAGTTGTTGAACTAACAATAATATATAAATTATAAAATTAAATCCTCACTTGACTATTAATACTACATTTTTAATCTAAACGATCATTTTCACACGACTAAATATTCAAGAGAGACATTAAATATCTTTCGTGATAATTATTAAATAAATATTATTATAATATACTAGTAAAATTAGAATACAAAATCTGTGAAAATTGAATTATTATGTTTAAAAAATTACAATGTATTAATTTTTTTATATATAATAATTTTTTTTATTTTTAAATATCAAATCATTTATCATATTACTTAATATTAACGGACGAGATGCTTTGATGACATGTTGAATTTTCTTTTTTACTTTTCTTATAGATTTCATGATTTGTTTTTCTATGTTAAGCTTTTTTAATTAATTATTGGACTACCTTTTTTTACACAAAATTTCTAATCAATTATGTCAATTATGTCACACTCAAAAGTTATTTTATTAATTGCCTTATTTATTAAAGAATATGCTTAGGTGCCTTCATAAAAAGATATATGGTTATCTAATACCGTTATGAAGTCTATCGTTCTCATCTTTAACTATTTCATTTTCTCAATATTTAAACAATGTATATAAAACATTTATACAAGAGTACAAAAATATTAAACTCTAACATACAACTAGACATCAAAAGCATGACTAAATATGTGAACAAAGTTCATCTAGAAACCTCCAAATGTTTTATAATGATCAAAATTATTATAATTTTCTAACTCATCGAATAGTATTTAAGTTATTTTTAAAAATGAGAAATGAGTAATATTCTTAAGTGATGATATACTTAGTATATAATAGATACTAAAATGGGATAATTTTCTATTTTATAAATGATAAAATTTATCACCCAATTGATAAAAAATACATTACCATTTAATATATAATTTGAGATAATTATTTAGCATGTTTATATTTACTCTTTTAAAATACACCATTATAATTATTGTACGTTTTGCATACTAAATCACCTATCATATTTGGATTGTGAGCTTAAACCCACACTAGCCCATCTATAAATGATTTTGGTGATTAAAAATGGAAAATATCATTCTATCACTTCTAACCTCGTATTGATAATGCCGTGTATGTACCAAAGTATGTACAATTTACAAATGTAAAAAGGCACAACTTCCTTATAATAATATCATTAAATTAATTATTAGGCCAAAAATTATTAAGAAGACATACTTTTTAAATTATTTCGTGTAGGGTAAAAATTTTGCAAAAATCACCCATATGGTTAATAGAATCAAAAATCTTTCTTCGCCTAAGTTACGAAAAATAAAGAAAATAACTATTTTATCCTTGTACACATTTATAAATTTTGAATATATAGAAACCATTATTAGTATTTTTTTTATATATTATAAAATAAATAAATAAATCAAATCCTTCCTTAATCTAATTTAAGTGGAATTTAAATCACAAACCAAACATTTATATATTACAAGTTTTTATTACTTCAACACACTTATTGTTAGTAGTTATACATCATTACTTGGCAGTTGTATGGCCAAATAAAAGTATTTGGGCTTGGATGGTCATCATGAGCCGGTCTTAGCCCAATGGTTTATTAAATTGAGCCCAGGCTTAATTTAATTTTAAATACAAATAAAAATACAAATTTATTTTATGTAAAACTACCCCATTCTAATCACAGATTTATTATATTGTACTATTTCAGGAAGACTTTTATTAATTAAACTAACTAGTACCCGCTCATTGTTATTTAATATATGTCACAATTGCATGATCTCAACATTTATTTACCATTTTTTAAACTAAAGAGAAAATTCTTAAAATAGCCCTTTTTGACTCATATTTACCAATCTGATCAATCTTCATTGGATCTTATCAAACGATCTAGTTTCACGTAATGTGAATGATTTTGTCCTCGTGACCAATAGCGTGCTATAATATACATGCTACAGTGTACAACCCCTAAACTCCAAATCTTAAAACTAAAGAATATGTTTTAAATTTTAAATTTTAAATTTTTTATTTTTTAAATTTACAGAATAAATAATAATTTGTAAAATTACATTTATTTACAATACATTTTACTATAATTAAATTTAAATAAAATGTAAAATTTTAAAAATAAAAGATATTATTACATAAATTTTTAAAAAATAAAAATATATTTTAAATTTTCAAAATATATAATTTTATTATAATATAAAAAATAAAAAAATAACTTATATATGTAGCAAGTAAAGAAGTAACAAAAAAAATAAAAAAATACACTAAAATATAACAAATAAAATAATTTAAAAATTAAATAAAAATGAAAAAAATTACTAAATCAAATGTAAAATTAGTAAATTAATATGTGCTCAGGCCCATGCTTCTGCTCGGGCCAATGGCCGAGTAGAAATACATCGGGCCAATGGCCCGAGCATAGATACGTGCTTCGGCCATTGGTCCGAGCATGTATTTTTTTATTTATTATAATTATTTTAAAAAAATTTAAAATTTTCAAAAAATAAAAATTAATTAAATAAAGATATTAGTTATTTTCTTATTTTTTAATTTTTGTTATAACAAAAATATTTAAAATAAAGAAATTGAAAATAAAATTTTAAAATTTAAATTTTATAATATTTTAAAATTACAAAAAAAAAAAAAATAATTTCATCACTTATTAATTATCATATATATCCATGACTATAGCTACAGTTATAAAGTGCTTGGGACATTGGCCCGAGTGAAAACAAGGGGGTACTGTAGCGTGGGTTTGTGTTCGGGCCATTAGCCTGAGAAAAATTATAAAAATATATATAAAAAATAAACAATAAAAATTAAAAAAATAAATAATAAATTAATTAAAAAAACAAAAAAATTAATATATAGCGTATTTTAAATTTTTTAAAATTACAATTTTTTATTATTTAAGGATAAAAAATATTAAATTTAAATATATAAATTTTATTTAAAAAAACTAAAACTTAAAAAGAAATAAATTAAAAAAGAAATAAATTAAAAAATAAAGAAATTATTTATTATAAAATATTTATTTTTAAAAATTTAAAAAAAAAAATATTGTAGCTATAGTACAAATGTAGCCACAACAAGGTTATCAGTACCGTACCGGAAGATGTATCGTTTTTTTTTTTTCGGTATTGATATGTACCGATACTGGTAAATTTTGGTACCGTTTCGAATTTATCGATATTTTTGAAATACTTTTAATCTATATACATATATATGAAAAATATTCAAATAAAATTAAATATAATACATTTAGATTAAAATATCAAACATTCATAAACTATATAAATTTTCTAAATACAAAATAAATAAGATTAATAACACCATTTTCATCGACAATATCGCTAAAACCACCGTGAACAAACTTGCAATTGTCACCATTCTTGCAAAAGCCTCTAGCAAAGTAAAGACAAGGTCTATACCCAATACTAAAACCTGCATCTTCATTACCAAAATAAACATCACTCGCTGAGAAGCTCCTCTTGTGCAAATGGATATTTCCATTGTTCAAATCTTGACCCAGTTGCTAACCTCACGACTAAATTGGCTCTTAGAATCAATAAAGTCCTCATTTTTTAAGGACTCGTCAAGAAAAGAAAGATATTCATTGAATTGAAGCTCTTCCATGAAATCATTGAGCTTCAATTCAGTGATTCACATACAACATCATTTTTTATATGTGAAACCGAAGGTACCAAACAAGACCCAGAATGTATATTGTCAAAAGAAAGAAAAGGACTTGATTTTGGGTCAGATAAAGGACAGTTTTTTGCAAAATCTAGAAATCCATTGTTAGTGATTTTAGGAGATACTTGTACAAATGGCTTATTCTTAACATTTTTGTTTGTGTTGTTGGTATTACTATTGAGCCGCAAAAAAGGGTTCGTTGAAGGAGAAGTAGGTGTAAATATGATGTTCGAAGAAAATCCCAAATGAATTTTTGCTCTAAAAATTAAAGCTTGCAAAAGGGTTTCCGGACCGACCTGAGGCTAAACGAAGCAAATCTTTCTCCTTAACGTCCTGTATGAGAAGGTACGGAGAGCAAGAGTGATTTCTTTGTAGGCTCTTTGTTTGTTAAGCGAATTCACCAGCTCTTCTACCGTTGTTGCGACTGCCTCCGCCGCCGCAGTCTCTGTCTCCGAATCTGTTGAGGATTCACACTTCTTCTCCACTCCCTCGCTCCATAATGGTTTCTTCAAATACATCTTCCAGCTTCGTCTCTTCAGTCTATAATTATAACTTAAATGAAAATGGTGTACCATCCGGAGAACAAAATTTCGAGCAGTACAAGCGAGATATGGCGAAACGGACGGATCAGAGAAGTGCTGAGTGGAGCAAATGACGAAACGAGACGGTGATACTTTTGCTCCGTTTAAGAAGCGAAACGGTACGTACCGACTGGTACACCTGGTATCGGTACGATACTAATAACTTTGAGCCACAGTACACTTTTTCAGGCCTTCGGCTTGAGCGGAAGTTTGTGCTCGGCCTATGGCCTGAGCATAGACACGTGCTCGGGCCAAGGCCCGAGCATGTGTTTGTTTTTTTGTTTATTATATTTATTTAAAAAAATAATAAAAAATTGAAAAAACAAAAATAAATTAAATAAAGATATTAGTTATTTTACTGTTTTTTAATTTTTAATTTTTAATTTTTGTTATAACAAAAATATTTAAAATAAAGAAATTAAAAATAAAATTTTAAATTTTAAATTTAATGTATTTTAAATTTTATAATATTTTATAATTACAAAAAAAAATAATAATTTCATCACTTATTATTTATCATATGTATCCATGATTGTAGCTACAGTTATAAAGTGCTCGGGACATTGGCCCAAGCGAAATAATTTACAATTTTATGTTGAAATAAAATTTTAAATAATAAGTGTTGAAATAATTTTTTTATTTTTTAAAATTTACAATTTTATCTAAGTTTTTAATATAAAAAATAATTTTTTATTAAAATAAAAGTTTTTAAAATAATAAATAATTTTTAGTTTTTTCTAAATAATAATAAGTTATTTGTTTTTGTAAAAATATGTATTATTAATAATAAGTTATGAAATTAATTTTTATTGTTTAAATTTTTTTAATTTTAATTTCTAATTTTTTTTAAATTTACATAAGAAATAATAATTCATGAAATCAATTTTTTTAATTTTTAATTTTTAAAAATTTTCAATTTAATGTAAATTTTATTGTAGTAAAATTTTTTGTACATAAAATTAATTTTATGAATTATTATTTTTATATAAATTAAAAAATTAAAAGATAAAAATATTGTAACACGGGTATTGTAATTTTAGGGTTTAGAGTTTTAGGGTACTGTAGTTTTAGAGTTTTGAGTTTAGAGGTTTAGGGTTTAAGCAGTTATGAGAATAAAATCGTTTAAATGACCTGAAACTGAACCGTTTGGTAAAATTGAATTAGAGTTAGTCAAAATGATAAACAGAGGATCATAACAGGTTATTATCCGAATTTTTCCTTTCCTAAATGCATTTTATGTACAACTAGCCACCACAACCATGACTAAATGTGTGAACAAAAATAAAATTGTTGATGTAGTAAAAATTCTCTTGGAAACTCTGTGTATCAAAATTAGTTTTTTTGTTTGGTTGATAATTGTTTTACCTGAAGTCACAGAAAGAACTAAGAGGTAAAAGTTGGTAATCCGACGAAAATCTTCTGATACTTAAATAAGTGTTTTGCTTTGAGGTGTTTGAAAGAGAAGGAAAGCTATGACAGCCTCTCCTTGCGAAGAGAGTGTCGTGTGTTCTAATGTGCGTAACGTAACGTACATAGTTACCTTCAGTTATCTTTTATAGGCTACTCTTTTATTTCGTCATTAAGTTTCTTAAACTTATTAAGATTCTAAAGAAATTGGAAACCATTATTCCAAACGTATTAATATTTTAAGGATAACAAAAACTTAACTTTATAAGCATTGATATTCCAAAAATCACCGAATTTTGAGTCTTATTTGCAGAATGCATCTATTAGGCCATGAATCATTGTTATAAAAAAGTTCGGAAAGAACTTGAATCTTATTACGATACATAATTATTAAGATATTTCAAAAATCTTTTGCCTGAAATCTTCTTTCTTAAATTAAAATAGCTTCAAGGTTTGGTAGTCTGTATGAGATCTTCGCCACGCTGTACCCGGGACCCTTATTGTTGAAGGAAATATTAGGATTCTATGTCTTAGCTCTAGACCTCATTGTGCTTGAGGTTTTTGCCACTTATGGTCAGGATCACATGAGTTTGAATTGCCTTCGAATTTCAGCGGTCCTTTGTAAGATTTTAGCTAAGGCCTTGCGTTATCCTTTGCTAGCCCAAGATCAATTGGGCTTAATCTATGTCTCGTGCCATTTCCCAAACAAAAATAATTTAGAAAAGGTAAAATATATAAATTGTTTATGTTACATTTGATAAATGTTATGAGGGTTTATGATTACTTAATAACATAAAAAGCCACTAAAAATACTTGGGATTGGACTTGGCCATGATGTTGATTAAAGATAACAATTTATTAAAATAAATATAAACTCAAATCCAAATTATAACACATACACATACACACACAAATATATATATATATATATATATAAAAGAGCCAAGCGTCCTAAAATTATACAAGTTTTTATATTAATTTTTAATTATTAAATTAACAATCTATTAAGGACTAGTACTAAATGAAATAAAATTTTAAAATATATTAATTATCATTATTAAATAAAAAAGAGATAAATTTAAAAATAAAATATATTAATAACCCTAATTTATATCATATTTATTTCTTTCAATCATGTTAGTTAATTTAATGGTTGAAAATTGATATAAAAATTTATCTAATATTAGAGAGTTGTTGACATTGGGTGCGCACGCACGCGCGCACATACATACTTGTTTATATATTTATAATTTAAAATTCTTAACTTATATACGAATCCGTTGTATACTATGATTGATGAATCTATGATGTTAGTTTTATATTGACCTTTAACTTGATGCAATTTTGTTGGATACCCTTTGATTCCATTTCATTTATTGCATAAGTTGATAGAAGGAATGGACAGCAGAAAACCGAAAAATAATTGTAGAAATACGATCAATTAATGTAACGCCCCAAATTTGAAGGAGTCTAATGTATGATTCTTCTTAAATTACAAATTTTAAATTACGCGGAAGCATTAAAATTTAACTCATACACCTTCATAAATATTTCTTAATCACAAAACTTCTTTTGAACAACTTACAAAACTTAATAATAGCAGAAGTCTTATTCCTACGGAACTAAGGAACAACAAATGTTCAACTAAATCCATCCGCTATAAACTTAACTTTAATTATCTGGGAATCACAATAAACTATAATGAGTTTTAAGTTCAGTAAGTACACTAGTTTTTCATATATACAAAATACATACATATACTTATATATAATCCGTGCACATGATATGACATAAGCTGAAAATTATGATCATTTCAAAACTTTCATAACATTAAACACTATAGAAACTTCTTTCTAATCGTTTTAAAACTTTCATAATACTTAAATATTATAGAAGCTTCTTTCAAAATTTACTAGAAATTTCTCCATTCAATTACTATTTAGTAAAATTTCACTTATCACTTATCACTGATTGAGCCAATGTCAATCATCGATGACATACCGTATGTGAAGTAAGCGCAAGTGAGGCATATGATTTCAAAAACAATGAACACTCATGCTCGAAGGTAAGAGCCACTTCCTCACCCTGATTAGTGGCGAGTCCTCCTATATGCACAAATACTTCTTCACACGAATGTGAAAACTACTATGCCCAAGGATACCCTAAAGGTCTCTCCCATATCATACGAAACACTTAACAATACTTATCAATATACCAAACTCGAAGGAATGACCACACATATAAAGGCTCCTTATAAACTTATAATTAAATACTAAGCAAGTAATGAAGTTCGATTCTCTAGTACAAAAATCTTAACTTTTATGATCACTTTTAAACAAAATCATTTCTTATTACTTAAAACACAATGCACATGTTCATGATTCAATGTCAATACAGATAACTTATACAATCACATATAAACACATCATCATGAATAATTACATAAACACATAATAATTTGAAAATTAATACTTTCATAATAGCATATTATTGAAAAATACTTTTAAAAATACAATCAAACACATACATACGTTTATTGTGATTCTTTTTAAAAGTTTAGTATACTTACCTCTTGGCGACCATAACCCAATTAACTTAAACACTTTGACCTATAATCAAATATTAATATTCATAAGCTTCGTATATGCTATCCAAAAATATAACATAACTTATTAGATCTCAATTGTATCACTTATATCATCCATTCCATTTGACAACTTAATATTCTGAAATTTGTCAAAATCCGACTTTATGTTGTTTAAGTATTTTTCTTTATACTTAAACGGCATTCTTTTATCATGAAATTAGAACATAATCTTTAAGAATCATAGTATAAGTCCATTTAAATATATTGACTTATAAATCCACGTAAAACTATTTCTTATCATATTTTCATCTTATTCATTTATCCTAACAGTGCAGAAAATATGCTGAGTAGTTTCCAATATTCGATTTTTTAGAAAATAGAATATTTATCCAAATATTATATAATTTTGTAGAGATAATATAGACACATAGATAGTAAAGAAATAAAATATTTGAGACTAAATTCTCACTGTAACTATTTTTAATAAATTTCGCTTTAAAGTTTTCAAAATCTACCAAACAGATTTTTGTAATGAGTCATGTTCATTCGAAAATTCATAACAATTTGAAAACATAGAATTTGACCCTAAAATTTTAATATGATATCATAAACACATTTATAAACTTGTGCATAAAATTTTATAACTTTTGAAGATAATTTGGTTAACCAAAATAATTTCGCCATTTAGATGTTTTGCAGGAAGGAATAGTTTTCAGCATCCTAGGTTCAAATTTGAAAATTCATTAAAAATTGAAAACTTAATATTTTTCAATAAAACAAAACTAATAATAACCCTAAAGATGTGTAATTTATTTACCTAAATTAGTTTAGTCAAATTTTTAACCCATAATTTTAAAAAATTCGTGGACTAAATTACTGTCATATATCAACTCTGTAAAACTTCTCTTTTTCCAATTTATTCTTCCCAATAATAACTATTAATCCATTATTATAAGATATTCATCCCTAAGTACCTTAAAACAGGTTATAAATCTTTATAATTATTATCTTTTATGAAATATACAGAACGACAATTGCATGCTAAATTCTTAATAATCATCATTAATATAAAAGTAAGGAAATATCTAAAACTTATATTCAATTTCCAAATCTTCTTGTATGAAATCTTAATTTCCTTTGAAACAATTGTATATTTTATTAGAGAAACCCTTCTCGTAAAAAAATATCCTATTTATATTTTAGGATTTTTCTTTTTGTTTAGGAAAGTCTAATGTTGAATAAAATAGTAAAACCTTATTACGAGCTTTTATTATTAAATAAGTCTTATCCATAATAATAACCCACAAAGCCTTAATCCATAAAATTATTAGAAAATACGTTTAGTACTAATATGTTATCATATGCCGGTGTTACAATTAAACTCGCAAATTCTTAGTTTTTAGGACATATGTACACGGTCTTGGTAAAAGAAATAAAATTAGTTAAATAACAAAAACAAGTATAAGTGGTCTCTTTCCTTTTGAACGATACACAGTCAGAGCAATTCCCAGGTAAGATTTTTATCCATTTTATTCTTTATAATATTGTTTATTCTTTTTAATATTGTAAACAGACTATTAACTCACTATGTATAGAAGAAGAAAGAAAATTTGAAGCCCATAGATACAAATTGTCCTAAACCTATTGCCCTTCAAATAGGTTGCCGGAAATATTGGAATTAAGAACAAGCTTGAATTACATGAAAAAGTAGAATAAATTCGAACGACCCTACAAGGTAATTAATTTTGGAACTCGAGATGATGGAATTTTGTTTATGGTTCTTTTTAAGAAAGATGACATTTTTGTGAATACCTGAATTAAATAGCTTGACACAAAATACAGTATCTGCTCCGTCTTCATTGAAACCTGGAGAAGCCAGCCTGAAAATTTCAAGAGACAAGCCAAACGCCACTATCAATACAGCCGAAGCTAGGGAAGCAGAGGAAATTATGACATAACATCTCCGAATAGCTGCATGCCCGGGCCTGCTTCCGATTAACAAAGATCCAGATGCTCCGGCGAAAGGCAACATGATGGATATCAAAAGGGCGTTAAACAAAGACGGGTGTGCTCCAAAAAGGAAAGCCGGTACAAGATTTCTATTGACGTATTGATGAAGAAGAAGCAAGATAAGTAAACCAATTAAGAGGGAGGTAGAAAGAGTGAAAATTAATGGCTTGGATTGGGACTCTTTGCTTGAAAGAGTCTGTGAAGAGTCGCAAGGAAAAGGGATTTTAACTGCATGGGTTTTGGACACCATCTCCATAATTCCTCAGAATTATTTTCGGTTTTGAAGAGTGAAGAAGGTTTTGGTTTTGAGATAGACGCCAGAGAAAAAGAAAAATGAAATTAAAAATAGAAGGGTTGTTCTCAAATGTCTTTAATGGTCGTCACACGCGGAAACTTAAATCTTTGATTATTGATAGTGGGTTTCGGATTAAATTTATCGGAAACTGCTGTAAACTTTTTCCACGAAAATCTGTCATGTCATACGTCAGATCAAAAATTCTATAATCTGCAGAGAAACTTCCTAGTAATATTCACTGCAAATCGATTACTTAAGATGATTCTTTTTCTGCATCTGCCTGACAAAAGTCAGTAATCTCCTTCTCAAAGGACAAATCACTGTTGGAACTTGTTTCTTTCTGGTGTCTTATTTTGATCAATCAATGGCAACTTGTGTGGAGATCTCGAAAAAAACTAAGATCAAAGCAAGCGTATTATTGTTTTCGTCAAATTCCAAACAGTACTTGGTCGACTGCAATTTGATTCGCAGGTCAGTCAAATTATTCATCCAAAGTAAACCTAGTTTGACGATTCTTTTATTCCGTTTAAATTTGTTTTAACAGGGCTATCAAAGAACTTCTGATGCTTATGAAGCTTTTCAACGTAAGAAAGTCGATGGTGAATTTATTAATTCGACACCTGGAAGCGGCCACCGCGGAGAGAGCTCTGATGACCGTTGTGGTGAATTCCATTCAATCCAGATTGATCATCAACCTGATGATCATGACTCTGTTCCTTCCATTGAGATGACTCCACCACCAGCATTAAACGAGTCGTTAGATTCTAATCAGAGCGACCACGAACAACCATCGCCGCCACCCCGATCTCTCTCCGATATCGAGAGCCAAACTGATAGTGTACTCGTAGGAACAGATTTCAATGTCTTTGGCATGGCCAAGACATTCCTCATGGTCGCGGCTGAAGAGGATTTAGCTGTGTTAGCCATCCGGTTCAGTTTCGGGAAGTCTCTTCCTCCAAACGCCATAATTCTCTTGCACTCGGCGGAGATATGCAGTGTAACTGGATTCCTTTCTTGCTCTTGGGGTTATATCTTACAACTTGTTGTAAACCGCACACCTGAATCTGAACTTGTTATAAGCCGCAAAGCTGAACTCGCTGCTCGATTGATGACCGGCATAGGAGGTGCTGCCACGGCCTGCGGGTTCATATGCGTCGTGGGCATGCTGTTGCCGGAAAATCTCATGTTAGGGCTAACTGCTGCTATTTGCACGATTCCCATTTCTGCTTTTGCTTTTGTATTTAAGAAAAGATTTTTGATTACTTTTATCTTCTAATCGGTTTAGGTTTAGAGTGGCGGGGAACTTTCCGATATGGGCGAATGACCGTCGGCCGGTAGGTTAATTTTGTTGATGTTAATGTTTTTGATTCACTTTAATTTTGGTGATACTTGTTATGCTTATTTAGGGTTGATAAATTGTGATTATTCGTGTTGTGTTGTATTTTATTGTTTACTTTAATTTTGGTGATACTTTTCATGCTTATTTAGGGTTGAAAACTTGTTGATATTCGTGTTGTTGTATTCTATTTATCTCAAATAAAGGCCAATTTAGACTCAATCCATTTAATAACAGTCAAAAATTAAAATCTTATGATATAATTATTACATGTCTAATATCTATATTTTTTTTATTATAATAATTACTATAATATTTATGATAATTAAATCATTTATAAAATTTGATAAATATAATTAATTTTTTTAAAAATATATAAAATATAAAATAAATTTATTAAATTATAAATAAGTTAGGATAATATATATTCACAATTTTTAAAATTATTTGACATTATTTTACCACCCAATGAATACCAAATTCTTATTTAATAAATACCACATCATTTGACATAAAAATTTTGAGCAAGCAATGACTCTTTTAATTTTACTCTTAAACTTAAGTGAAATCATCCTAACTTATTAAATAAGAATTTTTTAAAATGAAATATTTAAATATCAAGTTGGATGTGTAGTATTATTTATGTTTAAAAGGTGTATGTAATACTAATTTTTAAGGGGAATCACCTATTTTTATACTAATATTTAATATTTAATTTATTTATTTTATAATTTTTAAGATTTAAAAGTCACTACACTTTAATACTAAACGAAATTTAAGAGTGATTGAAATTCAATTCCTATAATTTTTCACTTGCAATCAAATTTCTTTGATTTAGGATGTTGTCTAGCAGAAACCCAGAAATGCATTTGTTCTGTAAAATAAACAAATAATTAAGTAATAAATTAAAAAAAATAGCAAAGACTACCAAAACTTCAAATTCTTTATAATTTCTTTTTTTAACACTAAGAACTAAGTAATTAAGCTTATTAATGTGACATTTAAAATTAAGATTTGAATATTAATTTTGCATATAAATTATTTATGTTTTCAACATATTAATCTAGTTATGATTCTTTTTGCACAAATTTCATCCATGAGAAACTTTCCTATCATTTCATAATTTCTTTATTAACAACTCATTTTTCACTTATCTTATTCATCCCTATTTATTAAGATAAGATAAATATACTTATATTAACAGGGGAAAAAGAAATAAATAAACAAAAGTCTTACATGAGACTATCTCATTAAATTACTACATAATTATTAAATGTATACATGTCATCAAATTAAAAAAAAAAAAGACCATCCACCAACATGTTATATACATATAATAATACCTAAATTATGCCATTGGATGGTTTAATATTAATGGCATGATTGCGACAATCTAACATAATATATACTTAATGAGTATGGTATTGTACATTCAAATATACAGTAGTACTATATTTCTTTTAACTCTTTTGTTATAATTTTAATTCTTTTACTGTAATTTTACTTCTTTCATTATAGTTTTATAAATTTAATTCTGATATATTATAGCAGAAATTACACATCTTGAAATACATTAATCCCAAAATATGCATGAATTACAGGAAGTAGTACAAATTTCTATTTGGATGCAAAATTATCTATATAATTAGATAATCGCTTAACTTACAAGTTTAAGCTATTCTATCCTCGGGTCAGTCCACAATCCCTTCAGATAAACCAGGGACTGAAAAATTGTTTGAAGGACTAAGGTATAAAAATCATGAATTATTTTTCATCAACAAAACTCTGGTTACTTAA